>JASAMX010030724.1:0-31209 GCA_030248175.1 Microlaimidae sp. YZB2_3 | reverse complement strand
ATAATTTTATTGTCTTGATTATAAAGTCAAGTATCACAAACTTTTTAATCCATAATCCTATATTTAATTAAAGATTATATACATGCATGGGAGTAGCCAGGGGCAGTGGCGTAGCCAGGATTATATTTCAGGGAGGTCTGGGAGGAGAAAAAGTGTCATAGAAGCAGCGCGAAGCACTGCCGCCTGTGGCGCCAGCCGACGCGAAGTGTCGGCCGGGGGGTCTGGGGAGTGATCCCCCAGCCGCCGGAGGCGAAAATGTTTTAAAATAATATGTACTAAAAACTGCTTTAAAAATCGTCCCCTGGTAATAGCGCAAACACACATTTTACTTTATTTTTTTTACCTAATTTATATAAAATTTTGTTTGATCTTCAAAATTAATATGGCGATGAGATAAAATTGTATATAACAAAACTATTTATTGCCTGATGTCTTTAAATTTTGTGTATGAATATGGTTAAAATTATAGTACCCTAACAAAAATAGTACTGATAACATAGGTGTACTATATATAAATTTATTTTATTGAATAATAAATATATTTTTAAATATATTTTTATTGAATAATAGGAAAAAAAATGAAGTAATGACACAAACAAGGTAGAAGCACTCCAAAATTTTTTAGACCCTTTATAACGCTTAAAAATTTTTCTCTGGGAGGCGAATTTGGGGGGGTGTCCCCGGGTACCCCAAATTTAGGGGGAGGTGTCAGCAAAATCCGAAATTTGGGGGTATAACCCCCCAACCCCCCCCCCCCTGCCCACCTTTGGGCACAAAAATTATTTATGACCGAAGTACTACAAACTAATTCATACAAAAGTTTTACAGTTGTAACCAAGGAAAAAGCATTAACAGGAACAGGTTAATACATTTTTTTGATTTTTTATCAAATAAACATAAAAAAATACTTTTTTTAAAATGTCTATTTGTTTTTTTTTACTTCAAAAATAATAATTTCTCTGCGCTTTTTTCAAATTTACCTTTTTTTATTTGACCCTTCACAGTTTTTATCAAAAACTCAAGTTATAATATGATTATAACACGAATTAATATGATTTATATAGCCTTAATATTGTTTTTAAAGCATATAATAATGATAAAAAATTGTTTTAAAGCGACTTCATTTTTTGTCTTTATCTTTTTTAGAAGTTATCTGTTTAAAAAACTTGTTCAGAATGCTTTATTAGATCATTTAGTAAGAAAATAGTGAAAATAAGAATAACATTATTATGAGTCAAATAAGTTTACTAGTTCAAGTCTTGTCTTGTAACCGGCGGCCGTTAAGATTATCTTTTAAATTTGTAAATACGTCACGATCGACCGCACAAATCAAAAAAACATTGCTACCAATCGATTCTTGGTTACAAGCTCCATGTTCTGAATTTCAAGTCATATAAAGTTTCTTCCGCCAAGTTATAAATGTTTGATAATAAACGCCAAGTCATGATTGATCGCACAAATTGTCAGATCACAAAACCGTGATTATCAATCGATTCTCCGTTGTCAGTTGTATAATATGTTCTAAATTTCAACTTATATAGAGTTGATTCGGCCAAGGTATTAAAAATCAAAGAAAACGTTAGGAAGTTACTACTTACTCACTTACTTACTTATCTAAAGATAATATCCCGCGACCAAAATAAACAATATCATTACACAACTTTAATAAGTGACAATCACTCAAATAAAAAAGTATTAAAATTGTATTGCGGTTGGAGAGTTGATATATTTTATAAACTTTTAGGTTATTCTTTAGAGTTGTTTTACCTAGCGGAATAAAACAATTTTTTTGTTATTTTGATTTACCATAGAGTTTTTACCATGTTTATATTCACAAGAAAGAAAAGAAAAAAAAGAATGAAAACAATAACATCTCTCTCAAGCATTTTGACAACTGAAGTCATCCAACACTGAGCAATCTGTAATCCTAAGCATTTTAACAATCGAGTCATCCTGAACAATCTGTCATCCCAAGCGTTTTGACAAACAAGTTATCCCAAGCAGTCTGTAATCCTGAGCATTTTGACAACCAAGTCTTCCCAAGCCATCTGTCATCCCAAGCATTTTGCCAACTGAGTCATCCCGAGCAATCTGTCATCCCGAGCATTTTGACAACTGGGTCGTCCGGGGGGGGGGGGGGGGGGGGGCGTCCGAAGCAATCTGTCATCCCAAGTATTTTGACAACCAAGTCTTCCGAAGCAATCTGTCATCCCAAGCATTTTGACAACTGAGTTATCCCAATTAATATGTCATCCTGAGCATTTTGACAACCGAGTCATCCAAGCATTTTGACAACTAAGTCATCCCAAGCAATCTGTCATCTTGAGCATTTTGACATCAAGTCAGCCAAGCAATGTGTCGTTCTGAGCATTTTGACAACTGAGTCATCTCATCTGAGCAATTGGTCATGCCGAGCATTTTGACAACTGAGTCATCCCAATCAATATGTCATCCTGAGCATTTTGACAACCGAGTCATCCTAAGCAATGTGTAATCCTGAGCATTTTGACAACAGTCATCTCGAGCAATCTGTCATCCCAAGCATTTTGACAACCAAGTCATCCCGAGTAATCTGTCATCCTGAGCATTTTGACAACCAAGTCATCCCAAGCAATCTGTAATCCCGAGCATTTTGACAACCCAGTCATCCCAATCACATTTTGACTAAGTCATCCCAATCAATATCTTATCCTGAGCATTTTGAGAACCAAGTCATTTCGAGCAATCTGTCATCCCAAGCATTTTGACAACCAAGTTATCCCAAGCAATCTGTCAACTGTCATCCCAAGCATTTTGACAACCAAGTCATCCCGAGTAATCTGTCATCCTGAGCATTTTGACAACCAAGTCATCCCAAGCAATCTGTAATCCCGAGCATTTTGACAACAACAAATAAAATTTGCATACATCATGATCGACCGCACAATTTGTCAGAACACAAAATCATGATCATCAATCAATTCTCTGGTGTCAATTGTATCTATGTTTCAAATTTCAACTTATATAGAGTTGATTTGGCACAGTTATAATTGTTTTACATAAAATTAGCATATATGACATGATCGACCGTACAATTTGTCAGATCACAAAATCGTGATTATCAATCGATTTTTAGTTGTCAGTTGTATCTATGTTCCTGACATTTTTAAGTCATAGACAGATTATATCAGCCATGTTTCTCATTCTTTTTTTTATTCAATAATTTTCATGAATTCTTGATAACATTAATGTTGACAATTTAAGTTTAAAGAAAAATAAAACTCAAAAAAAACCAAAAATACCCAGATGTGGGGGCTCCTCATTATTCAGCTCGGGCGACACTGCAGGCGCGGGCGGCAAATCCTCCGGCAACATGATGGCATTGGCGGCCTGCAGCGCCGCAGGGACTTGGATCCTACACAGCGGGCTGGGATTGGTGGTGTTGGGTGCGGCGCTTGGTGGTTGGCTGGAGCTGGTCCGACACGCAGACTCTTGGACAGACACTGGGCCTGGTGGAGTTGCCCTAAAAATATTTAACAAGTTAAATGATGTAAAAACGTTAAAAAATAAGTTAATGTATTTTAATGCATTTTAAAAGGATTTTACGCATTGAAGATTTTTATTTAATGTAAAAATAAATCTAATTCTAATTAATCTTGTAAATCCTTTTTTTTTGTTTCAGTCAGTAGCATCCATTCTCCTTTTTTTTCAAACACAAATCTATTAGTGGGTATTGAACAATGCAGGTCTGCCTAGATATATACCTAGATGGTGAAAACCTCTTAAGAGGCGGGCGGCCATCACTGGTGTCTTCATTGTCCTCACGGGTTCGTTTCCGTTGGGATGTGGCATTTGGGGTGGTGGTCGGGTCTGCACCTTCCGCTAGGTGGCAACTGTCTAAAATCAAAACAGTATTCTAAAAAAAGATCTTAAAAATATTAATGAACTTTTAAATAAAATAAGCAAAGTTTTACACTTTAGTAAATTTTGCAAAAGTAATATTTTTTTAAAATTTTTTTAAATACATATTAAAAAAACCATTGAAGCAAAATATTGTTTTAAAGTAGTTTAAAACATATATCCTAATTTAAAACGACGAGTAGGCTAGTATTTTTGTTTTTAAAAATATAGTGTAACAAAAATATATAATATACCAAAAAATGTGCAACTCCAAATTATATAAAAAAGTAAGTCAAAGTAGGCCATTATAATGAGCCTTTTCATATAAATAGCACCCTCCACACACATAAGCATGGACTGGCAAGCTGGGGGAGTGGCTACCTCGGGTAAATGGTTTTTTGAAAGCTCAGAGGGGGTCCAGAGGGTCGTGGGCACGGGGGGAGGAGGGAGGAGTTGGGGGGAGGGGGGTTGGGTTTAATTCCCCCATTAAATTCTGAGATGGGGGTTTAACCTTACCCCCCACTCAGAAGTAGTGGGAAAGAAGTTAACCCCCAATTTTAGAAAATTGAAAAAAAAATGTCTTTAAATTGACTTCTAACTGCCACTAAACTTTAGTTTTGGGTCAAAATAAATGTTTTAAGCAATAAAAAGCTCAAAAATGCAATAAAAATAACTTTTTGACTTAAAATTAGCGTTTTTTTACCTATTTTTCCTTCAAAATTGAAAAACGATATGGGTAAAATGCACTCCAGAAAAAAAAACGATATGGGCAAAATGCGTTTCTTGGATTTTAACCCTTCCCCCCCCCCGCCTAATTCGAAGTTTAACCCACAACACCAGACTAACTTGCCTTGCCCATATATTGGGGGTCTGTAACCCCTAGCGTTTTAGGGGGGTCAAACCGGGAAGCCAGTTTGAAATCTAGAGAGGGGGTCGGGGGTCAAGAGGGGTCCAATTTTTAAACAAAATTATTTTAAATTATAGATTCAAACTTTGTAACACCAGTATAGAACTTCAAACAACAAAATAGTCTTTTAATGTATAAAAAAGTAGAAAATACTGGTTTTTTACTACAAACACGTGTTTGTGACAGTGAATTTTGACCTAGATTATACTCAAAATTTGGCTCAGAAAAGGGGGGAAAGGAATTGGTTTGAGAATTCCAGAGGTGGGTAGGGGGTCAAAATAAAAAAAAAATTTAAGGCTAAGGTTGGTTGACCCAACTCTACATGCTCGTGTATGACCATAGGTGGGCAGGGTGGGATTTATACCCTCCCCAAAAATCTCCAAAATTGTTTTTTTGGGACCAGGTTTTTTTACCGCATCGGTTGTAGGGTAGTGCATTTAATTTCGGCACTTTTCAAATTGGGCATTTTTGATTTTGGACTATCTTTGGTAATCCTGGACGGAATACGACGTTTGATAGCTCAAATCAGAGCTAATTATATGTAGATGACTGTCGTGAGCATTTTATTTGTTATGTTATGATATTTTCATGTGAAATTGTGTGATTTATAATTTAAAAAAATTGTTACTCGTTTTTAGAACATAAGCATTTCATGATTACGCAAAAAATTAGTTTAAAAATTAAACTGTCCTGGTAAAATTTAGTCTATTTTCCAAATTTTTAGTCCCCGTGGTTCTACGTTGCTTCTGTGGTGAGCAATCGTTACAAAATAAAATAGTGTAATTTCGGCACACATATTGCTGTAGGTAAAAACGGGTTGAATTAGTTGGTCGGGTGTTAAATTGCAATTGTAAATAGTTAAAAGACAACTTTGAAATGTGTAGGGGTCATAGCACTGCACTTAAACTCGATTAAGAGGGTCCTTTTAAAAAGTGCCAAAATTAAATGCACTTTTTTCCCAAATTTTGCTCCTTTTGATACCATTTGGCGTTTTAGCTGTAACTTTTTGCCAGTTACATTTTGAACAACAAGTAGAAGCTTAAATTAAAGAAAACTGTCTGGAGATAATGATAGGCTTTTAAATTTTTGAAAATGATGATTTTTTGACTGAGATCGATTGTTTGTAAAGTGCCGGCATTTAATTTCAGCAATTTTCCATTTTTTTAAAAACTGATTTAATTAAGTAAAAAAACTACTTTCGTACAGTGAAACTTTTGTGACGCAACGCAGTATCGTGAAAGCTTCAAAATGAGCTATCAAACATGAAAAATCGGGCCATACAGTGAAAAGTTACATCAGAAAAACAAAAAAGTGCCGAAATTAAATGCACCACCCTAGTGAGTGATGACGTCATCAAAAAACATTTTTTTCTAACCTTTTCAAAAGATAGCCAAGAGTCTAAGTTATGCTCCCATATATGCCCCGCACATATTCTAACCTCCGTTATGAATATATAACATTTCACAAAGTTCCAGTTTTGTCGCCAGTCCGCATCATTTTTGTATGGACTATAGTTCTGAATAAGCGCCTTTTACTTTACAAGAGAAGAGGTACAAAAGGAAAAAAAATTCGAAAAAATTGTCCTTTTCTTAGTTTTTTTTTTAGTTTAAACCTATTCTTAATTAAAATTGCTACACGACGTATATGTTTCACCAAGTTAAAGTGTTCTAATATAACAGTTTGTGCCCGATAAGTTTTGGTTTTTTGATTAAACATCACAATAGATAGAAATTATTCACTAAAATAGTCATTTTCGTGCAACAATGATTTCAAATTAGCAAAAATAAAAGTGAAAATTGTGCTTTGAAACTAATTTCAAACCTACATGGGTTTTCTTAATGTTTTGATTGTAAAATTATTCACAATTTAAAAGTTAATTTTAAAAAGTTCATTCCAAACTTTTGAATAGAGCACTTTTCTGTAATTGAAACATTAAATAAGTGGAAACTAAGCGCGCCGGCAGCGCCATACCTATGAAGCGACAAAAATTTAAAAATTCCCCAAAAAATGTATTTTGCCTTTGTAATATTAAAAGGAGATTTAAGAAATTTTCAAAGGAAAAAGTCAAGATTTTGAACCCATAAATTTTTAAAATATTTGAAACTGTAAAATGTATCTAGTTGCTAGCTGTTCTTCTCAATTTTGCCGACATATGATTGGCGTTAGTTGTCATTGTACCCTCTTCCTACACTAAAAAACCCTTATTCAGAACTAGTCTATAGGAGTTGCACATTTTTTGGTATATTATATATTTTTTGGTATCAATAGATTTACCTTCTTTCCAAGACTATATACACATGATTAATAAAATAGGGTAGTGCATTTAATTTCGGCACTTTTTCTTTTTTTTAATGTAACTTTTCACTGTATGGCCCGATTTTCATGTTTGATAGCTCATTTTGAAGCTTTCCCAATATTGCGTTGCGTCATAAAAGTTTCACTGTACGAAAGTAGTTTTTTTACTTTAATTAAATCAGTTTTTAAAAAAATGGAAAATTGCCCAAATTAAATGTGTGCATTTAATTTCTGCTCTTTACCAACAATCGATAGTTTCCCAGTCAAAAAAATCATCATTTTCAAAAATTTAAAAGCCTATCATTATCTTCAGACAGTTTCCTTTAATTTAAGTTTCTCACTTGTTGCTCAACATATAACTGGCAAAAAGTTACAGCTAAAATGCCAAATGGTATCAAAATGAGCAAAATTTAAAAAAATGCATTAATTTTGGCACTTTTTAGAAAGACCCTCTTAATCGAGTTTAAGTGCAGTGCTATGACCCCATACACATTTCAACGTTGTCTTTTAACTATTTACAACTACAATTTAGCACCCCATCTACTTAATTTAACCCATCATATTTAATCTACAGCAATATGTGTGCCAAAATTACACTATTTTATTTTATAAATTGATTGCTCACCTACAGTACCCAACATAAAACCACGGGGACTAAAAATTCGGGAAGAGTAGACTAAATTTTACGGACAGTTTGATTTTAAAACCAATTTATTCCGTAATCATGAAATGCCCGGATGTTCTAAAAACGAGTAACAATTTTATTTTTTTATAAATCACACAATTTCACATATTAGAAAATATCATACATAACAAAAAAAAAGCTCACAACAGTCATCTACATATAATTAGCTCTCTTATTTGAGCTATCAAACGTTGTATTCCGTCCCAGAATTAACGAAAGATGTAGTCTAAAATCAAAAATTCCCAATTTGGAGAAAGTGCCGAAATTAAATGCTAACCCACAAAACTTTCAGTTATCTTATCTTGCTGTCAAAAAGGTTTTAGCAATATTAAGTTCCTGTTAAAATGGTTTTAAGTTTTTTTTTTTATTTTACCTACAGTTGTAACCAAGACAATTTTTTTAAAATTAAAGGTTAAAGTTGAAAGTTTATTTATTTTGCATAAAGCAGGATATGCATGTCCAATGTTACTAAGCACTAATTGTGCTAACCAAATAATTAAATATAAGCAACAATATTAACAAGTACTATTATATCACAATGTAACGTGTCTTGGATTTTAAGAATTGACCCAGGGGCCTTAAGTATGCAAGGCATAAGATCTGCCACTGCGCCACAAGCTCAAACTGTAGACCTGTGCACTGCCCCCCCCCCTAGGTTTTATTGGGGGGGGGGGGTGCAATTCCAAAAAGGGGTGGGAATGTGTTTTAAGATGGAGGGCAAACAGGGGAGGAAAAAGAAGGAAAAAAAGGGACAAAACAAGCAAAATTTAAGTCAAAATAGGTCTAAATAGGCTTAAAATGCATTGCAATAGGTTAAGAACTGCAAAATTTTTGCGGTGATGACATCATAATAGGTCTAAAATGGCAACACAATTTTGGGGTACTTTTTAATTTGTGGACGGGGGAGGGGGCAATAAAACGGGGTGGGGGCTTACGGATGCATTGAGCTGCTCACAAATGCTCAACACCAATTGGTACTCACATATACTTCTAATTGTGAGTACTAAGCTCAAGGCTCACAATAAGTCTCTGACTCAAGCTAAAGCTCACATTAGCCCAAGCTAATTAATTGTGAGCTTAATTGTGAGCTTGACCCTAAAAAAATAAAAATTCTATTATACTCTTACAAAGATGTGTAACTTCAGAATAAAAAAGCCTCGTTAGAATATGTCATTATAAACTACATAATTTCAATACATTTAAATGATATTTTTTATTTTAAAGTCTTATTTTTCTGTTAACTCCACGCAAAAGTTATAACCTAGTTCTAGTCTTGTCTTGTAACCGGTGGCTGTGAAGATTTCCAACTTTGAATTTGCATTTATGTCTTGATCGACTGCACAGTTCGTCAAATTACAAAATCGTGGTTATCAATCCATTCTTCCGCCTGTCAGTTATATATATGTTCATTAAAAGACCAGCAAATTTAAAACCCATGTTATTACCTGTGCTTCACGGTATAAGCTTGCTAACTGTAAATTTCATTACTTTTACCGCACAAATAATAAATCAAAAAAACATCCCTACCAATTGATTCTCGTTAATAGTTCTATCTATTTATGCTTCTGAATTTCAAGTCATATAAATTTTCTTTAGCCAAGTTATAAATGTTTTAAATAAAATTTGCATATACGTCATGGTCAAACGCACAATTTGTCAGATCACGAAATCTGACCATATGATTCTGAATTTCAAGTCATATAGATTTTATTTTGTTGAGTTATAATTGTTTTAAATTAAATTTGCATATACATCATGATTGACCCCACAATTTGTCCAATCACAAAATTCGTGATTATCAATTGCTATTCTTCCGCTGTCAGTTGTAGTCATCCATGGTTTGAATTTCAGGTTGTATAGATTTTTTGTGGCCGAAATATAATTTTTTTAAATAAAATTTGCATATACGTCATGACCATAGGTGGGCAGGGGGGGGGGTTGGGGGGGGTTAAATTGGAGCCCCCCAAATTTCGGATATTGCTGACACCCCCCCCCCTAAATTTGGGGTACCCGGGGACACCCCCTCCAAATTCGCCTCCCGGAGAAAAATTTTGTAAGTGTTATAAAACGACTAAAAAAAATTTTTGGCGCTTCGCGCGGAGAGTTAATTGTTAATTAACAATTCATCTTAGTTTTTCGATTACAAATTGATTATCCCGTTCAGTAGTTAAGGTATACAGTTTAATAAAACTACTATAAACACTATTATCCTTTAATTAACGTTTTAAACACATGTTTTAAATGTGTATGTATAAGAAACCTTAAATTTTGTAATAAGTATCATCTGGAATTCAAATTTCAAGTGTATTTTAGCGCCTTAAATTAAAAATTTTATCTCCGGGGGGTCAGGGGGGCATCCTGCCCTTTTTTCGGGGGCCGGGGGCGCGCCCCCCGGACCCCCTGACAAGGGGCTCCGCCCCTTGACCCCGCTGAGGGCTCTCGCCCCCCAGATCCCCCGTATAACTGGCGGACTACCGCCCCCCAGACCCCCCTTCAGGGTTAGTAGGCCCCCCAGACCGCCCCCCCCCGAAATGAAATCCTGACCACGCCACTGCAAAAGGGGGGGGGTCTGTCTAACCCCAAATTTTTCCCTTTGTCGACCGAAAACAGTGTCTAGACATCCCCCCTTGGCTACGCCCATGTATGTATATAATCTTTAATTAAATATAAGATTATGGATTAAAAAGTTTGTGATACTTGACTTTATAATCAAGACAATAATATCTTATTATTCATTATTACGTAATTATTAAAAACTGTATTATTTTGTAATCTAATTATAAGAATATATAAACACATTATTAATAAAAGAATTAAAAAAATAAAATTTGTAAGTTGATAAGGTCTTATTTCAATTTTACACAGTTTTAAAGCATTTATAAGCTTGTTTTACGTTTTTTTACTGCGTTTTAAGCCCATTTTAAGTCAGCGCGGAGATTTGGGTACACCCCTCCTCAAAATTTGGGTCCTGCCGGACACCCCCCCCCTAAAAATTGACCCCCCCCCAACCCCCCAAAAACCGAGAGGCTGCCCACCTATGGTGACGGTAATCTGACCGCACAAAACGTCAAATCACAAATTTGTGATTATCAATCGATTTTCCGTTGTCAGTTGTATATATTTTTGAATTTTAACTTATATGGAGGGTGATTTCGGCGGAGTTATTCAAAATCAAAAAGAAAGCGTTAGGAAGTTACTGACTCACTTTTTTACTTACTGACTCACCATCTAAAGATAATACCGGCTGCTGGAATAACATCTGTCTCAAGCAATTTTACAACCGAGTCATCCCGAGCAATCTGTAATCCCGAGCATTTTGACAACCGTGAACCGAGTCATCCTGATGCAATCCGTCATCACAACCACATTTTGACAACCGAGCGTCATCCGAGCATTGACCATCCGAGCAATACTTCATCCGAGCATTTTTGCAAATGGCTTTTGGAAGTAATTGCTCTCCGACACATTTTTGACAAACCGACCTCCGAGTATGCATTTCTGAGCTATTGAGCAACTTGTCATCCGAGAATTTTGACAACCGAGTCATCCCAAGCAATCTGTCATCCTGAGCATTTCTGACAACTGATCGATCCCCCAACTTCGAGTATTCTGTCATCCTGAGCATTTTGAGAACTAGTCATGACGCCCGCAAGAATTCCTGCTTCCAGCATTTTTGTCCGGTATCTCTCCTGTTTGCCGGGTAATTTGACAACCTGAGTCATCCTAATAAATCTGTCATCCTGAGCATTTTCCCATTATCTGACACCTCACCGAGGATTTTGACAACTGAGTCATCTCGAGGCTCTGCATAATCTGTCATCCTGAGCATTTCGACAACCGAGTTATCCCGAGCAATCCGTCATCCCAAGCATTTTGACAACCGAATCATCTCAAACCAGCTAAAATTTGGAAAATATCAAAGCAACTGACCACTGAGAGTAATTTGAGGGATTATTCACGAATTTGTAGATCCTTGACCCCAATGTTGTCCTTTCTATCTTGACGTATGCAAGATTTTCTTCTTGTTATTTACTAAGCAATTGATAACCAGTCGGCCAAATAAAATCTCAGTATAAGTTAAAATTTGGAACATATATACAACTGACAACGGAGAATCGATTGATAGTCACGAATTTGTGATCTGACAATTTGTGGGGTCGATTATGACGTATGCAAATTTTATTTAAAACGATTATAACTCGGCCAAATAAAATTTATATGATTTGAAATTCAAAACATACATACAACTAACAAATAAGAATCAATTGATAATCACGATAATGTGATTTGACAAACTGTGCGGTCGATCATGTTGTATATGCAAATTTTATTTAAAACAATTATAACTCGGCCAAATCAACTCTATATAAGTTGAAATTTAGAACATAAATGCAACTGACAATGAAGAATCGATTGATGATCACGATTTTGTGATTTGACAAAATGTGAGGTCAATCACGACGTATGCAATGCAAATTTTATTTGTTGTTGTCAGAATGCTCGGGATGACCGATTGCTCATGATGACTTGGTTGTCAAAATGCTTGGGATGACAGATTGCTCAGGATGACTTGGTTGTCAAAATGCTTGGGATGACAGATTGCTTGGGAAGACTTGGTTGTCAAAATGCTCAGGATGACAGATTGCTTGGGATGACTCGGTTGTCAAAATGCTCAGGATGACAGATTGCTTGGGATGACTCAGTTGTCAAAATGCTCAGGATGACAGATTGCTTGGGATGACTCGGTTGTCAAAATGCTCAGGATGACAGATTGCTTGGGATGACTCAGTTGTCAAAATGCTCAGGATGACAGATTGATTGGGATGACTCAGTTGTCAGAATGCTCGGGATGACAGATTACTTGAGATGCTTGGGATGACTCGGTTGTCGAAATCCTCGGGATGACAGATTGCTCAGGATGACTCGGTTGTCAAAATGCTCAGGATGACAGATTGCTCAGGATGACTCAGTTGTCAAAATGCTCAGGATGACAGATTAACTGAGATGACTCAGTTGTCAAAATGCTTGGGATGACAGATTTCTCGGGACGACTCGGTTGTCAAAATGCTCAGGATGACAGATTGCTTGGGATGACTCGGTTGTCAAAATGCTCAGGATGACAGATTGCTTGGGATGACTCAGTTGTCAAAATGCTCAGGATGACAGATTGCTTGGGATGACTCGGTTGTCGAAATGCTCGGGATATGCTCGGGATGACAGATTGCTTGGGATGACTTGGGTGTCAAAATGTTTGGGATGACAAATTGCTCAGGATAACTCGGTTCACGGTTTTCAAAATGCTCGAGATTACAGATTGCTCAGGATGACTTGGTTGTCAAATTGTTTGAGACAGATGTTATTCCCGCGGCCGGTATTATCTTTAGATGAGTAAGTAAGTAAGTGAGTAAGTAACTTCCTAACGCTTTCTTTGATTTTGAATAACTCCGCCAAATCACCTCTATTTAAGTTAAAATTCGGAACATATATACAACTGACAACGGAGAATCGATTGATAGTCACAAATTTGTGATTTGACATTTTGTGCGGTCGGTCATGACCATAGGTGGGCAGCCTCTCGGATTTTGGGGAGGTATAGGGGGGGGGGGGTCAAACTTTAGGGGGGGGGGGGTGTCCGGCAGGTACCAAATCTGAGGGGGAGGGGGTGTACCCAATATTTCCGCGCTGCCTTAAAATGGGTTTAAAACGCATAAAAAAACGTAAAACAAGCTTATAAATGCTTTAAAACTGTAAAATTGAAATAAGACCTTATTGCAATTTACAAATTGTATTGTTTAATTCTTTTATTAATAATGTGTTTATATATTCTTATAATTAGATTAGAAATCATAGTTTTTTTTAATAATTACATAATAATAGAATAATAATATTATTGTCTTGATTATAAAGTCAAGTATCACAAACTTTTTAATCCATAATCTTATATTTAATTAAAGATTATATACATACATGGGCGTAGCCAAGGGGTGTCTAGACACCTTTTTTAGGTCGACAAAGGGAAAAATTTGGGGTTAGACAGACCCCCCTTTTGCAGTGGCGTGCCCCGTATTTCTTTGGGGGGGGGGGGGGCAGTCTGGGGATCCTACTAACCCTGATGGGGGGTCTGGGGGGTGGTAGCCCCCAGATATGAAGGGGGGTCTGGGGGGCGAGAGCCCCCCAGCAGCGGGGTCAAGGGGCGGAGCCCCTTGTCAGGGGGGTCCGGGGGTGCAGAATGCCCCCCGGGGAGATAAAGTTTTTAATTTAAGGCGCTAAAATACACTTGAAATTTGAATTCCAGATGCAAACTTTTTACAAAATTTAAGGTTTCTTATACCTACACATTTAAAACATGTGTTTAAAACGTTAATTAAAGGATAATAGTGTTTATAGTAGTTTTATTAAACTGTATACCTTAACTACTGAACGGGATAATCAATTTGTAATCGAAAAACTAAGATAAATTGTTAATTAACAAATTTTTTTTAGTCGTTTTATAACACTTAAAAATTTTTCTCCGGGAGGCGAATTTGGAGGGGGTGTCCCCGGGTACCCCAAATTTAGGGGGGGGGGTGTCAGCAATATCCGAAATTTTGGGGGGGGGTATAACCCCCCCAACCCCCCCCCCTGCCCACCTATGGTCATGACGTATATGCAAATTTTATTTAAAAAAATTATATTTCGGCCACATAAAATCTATACAACTTGAAATTCAAAACATGGATGAATACAACTGACAGCGGAGAATCAATTGATAATCACGATTTTGTGATTGGACAAATTGTGGGGTCAATCATGATGTATATGCAAATTTTATTTAAAACAATTATAACTCAACAAAATAAAATCTATATGACTTGAAATTCAGAACATAGGTCGATTTTGTGATCTGACAAATTGTGCGGTTGATCATGACGTATATGCAAATTTTATTTAAAACATTTATAACTTGGCTAAAGAAAATTTATATGACTTGAAATTCAGAACATAAATAGATAGAACTTGTAACGAGAATCAATTGGTAGCGATGTTTTTTTGATTTATTATTTGTGCGGTAAAAGTAAATGAAATTTACAGTTAGCAAGCTTATACCGTGAAGCACAGGTAATAACACGGGTCTTAAATTTGCTGGTCTTTTAATGAACATATATATAACTGACAGCGGAGAATGGATTGATAATCAGGATTTTGTAATTTGACGAATTGTGCAGTGGATCAAGACATAAATGCAAATTCAAAGTTAATCTTCACAGCCACCGGTTACAAGACAAGACTAGAACTAGTTATAACTTTTGCGTGAATTAACAGAAAAATAAGACTTTAAAATAAAAATGTCATTTAAATGTTTTGAAATTATGTAGTTTATAATGACATATTCTAACGAGGCTTTTTATTCAGGAGTTACACATCTTTGTAAGAGTATAATAGAATTTTTATTTTTTTAGGGTCAAGCTCACAATTAAGCTCACAATTAATTAGCTTGGGCTAATTGTGAGCTTGAGCTTGAGTCTGAGACTTATTGTGAGCCTTGAGCTTAGTACTCACAATTAAATATATGTGAGTACCAATTGGTATTGAGCATTTGTGAGCAGCTCAATGCATCCGTAGCCCCCACCCCGTTTTATTGCCCCCTCCCCCCGTCCACAAATTAAAAAGTACCCCAAAATTGTGTTGCCATTTTAGACCTATTATGATGTCATCACCGCAAAAATTTTGCAGTTCTTAACCTATTGCAATGCATTTTAAGCCTATTTAGACCTATTTTGACTTAAATTTTGCTTGTTTTGTCCCTTTTTTTCCTTCTTTTCCTCCCCTGTTTGCCCTCCATTTTAAAACACATTCCCACCCCTTTTTGGAATTGCACCCCCCCCCCAATAAAACCCCAGGGGGGAGGGGCAATGCACAGGTCTACATTTTGAGCTTGTGGCGCAGTGGCAGATCTTATGCCTTGCATACTGAAGGTCCCTGGGTCAAGTCTGGACCAAGACACGTTACATTGTGATAATAGTACTTGTTAATATTGTTGCTTATATTTAGTATTTGGTTGCACAATTAGTGCTGAGTAACATTGGCTTTGCATATCCTGCTTTATGCAAAATAAATAAACTTTCAACTTTAACCTTTAATTTAAAAAAAATTGTCTTGGTTACAACTGCTGGTAAAATAAAAAAAAAACTTAAAACCATTTTAACAGGAATCTTTACATTTTAAAACCTTTTTGACAGCAAGATAACACAACTAAAGTTTTGTGGTAGTGCATTTAATTTCGGCACTTCTCCAAATTGGGAATTTTTGATTTTAGACTATATCTTTGGTAATCCTGGACGGAATACAACGTTTGATAGCTCAAATGAGAGCTAATTATATGTAGATGACTGTTGTGAGCTTTTTATTTGTTATGTATGATATTTTCATGTGAAATTGTGTGATTTATAAAAAAATAAAATTGTTACTCGTTTTTAGAACATGGGCATTTCATGATTACGCAATAAATTGGTTTAAAAATTAAACTGTCCTGGTAAAATTTAGTCTATCTTCCGAATTTTTAGTCCCCGTGGTTCTATGTTGGGTCTGTGGTGAGCAATCATTATAAAATAAAATAGTGTAATTTTGGCACACATATTGCTGTAGGTAAATATGATGGGTTGAATTAAGTGATGGGGTGTTAAATTGTAGTTGTAAATAGTTAAAAGACAACGTTGAAATGTGTATGGGGTCATAGCACTGCACTTAAACTCGATTAAGAGGGTCTTTTTAAAAAGTGCCAAAATTAAATGCACTTTTTTCCCAAATTTTGCTCATTTTGATACCATTTGGCATTTTAGCTGTAACTTTTTGCCAGTTATATGTTGAGCAACAAGTAGAAACTTAAATTAAAGGAAACTGTCTGAAGATAATGATAGGCTTTTAAATTTTTAAAAATGATGATTTTTTGACTGGGAAACTATCGATTGTTGGTAAAGAGCCGAAATTAAATGCACACATTTAATTTGGGCAATTTTCCATTTTTTTAAAAACTGATTTAATTAAGTAAAAAAACTACTTTCGTACAGTGAAACTTTTATGACGCAACGCAATATTGGGAAAGCTTCAAAATGAGCTATCAAACATGAAAATCGGGCCATACAGTGAAAAGTTACATTAAAAAAAGAAAAAGTGCCGAAATTAAATGCACTACCCTATTTTATTAATCATGTGTATATAGTCTTGGAAAGAAGGTAAATCTATTGATACCAAAAAATATATAATATACCAAAAAATGTGCAACTCCTATAGACTAGTTCTGAATAAGGGTTTTTTAGTGTAGGAAGAGGGTACAATGACAACTAACGCCAATCATATGTAGGGGGAAAATTGAGAAACAGCGAGCAACTAGTACATTTTACAGTTTCAAATATTTTAAAAATTTATGGGTTCAAAATCTTGACTTTTTCCTTTGAAAATTTCTTAAATTCCTTTTAATATTACAAAGGCAAAAACATTTTTTGGGGATTTTTAAATTTTTGTCGCTTCATAGGTATGGCGCTGCCGGCGCGCTTAGTTTCCACTTATTTAATGTTTCAATAACAGAAAATTCTTCTATTTTAAAATTTGGAATGAACTTTTTAAAATTAACTTTTAAATTGTAAATAGTTTTACAATCAAAACATTAAAACTATGTAGGTTTAAAATTAGTTTCAACGCACAATTTTCAACTTTATTTTTGCTAATATAAAGTCATTGTTCGCAAAAATGCTATTTTAGTAATAATTTCTATCTATTGTGATGTTTAGTCAAAAAACCACTATTTATCTGGCACAAACTATTATATTAGAACACTTTAACATGATGAAACATATCGTCGTGTAGCAATTTTAATTAAGTATAGGTTTAAACTAAAAAAAAAAACTAAGAAAATTACAATTTTTTTGAATTTTTTTTCCTTTTGTACCCTTTCTTGTAAAGTAAAATACGCTTATTCAGAACTATAGTCCATACAAAAATGATGCGGACTGGCGACAAAACTGGAACTTTGTGAAATGTTATATATTCATAACGGAGGTTAGAATATGTGCGGGGCATATATGGGAGCATAACTTAGACTCTTGGCTATCTTTTGAAAAGGTTAGAAAAAAATGTTTTTTGATGACGTCATCACTCACTAGGGTAGTGCATTTAATTTTGGCACTTTTTTGTTTTTCCGATGTAACTTTTCACTGTATGGCCCGATTTTCATGTTTGATAGCTCATTTTGAAGCTTTCACGATACTGTGTTGCGTCACAAAAGATTCACTGTACGAAAATAGTTTTTTTACTTAATTTAATCAGTTTTTAAAAAAATGGAAAATTGCCAAAATTAAATGTGTGCATTTAATTTCTGCACTTTACAAACAATCGATTGTTTCTCAGTCAAAAATCATCATTTTCAAAAATTTAAAAGCCTATCATTATCTCCAGACAGTTTTCTTTAATTTAAGCTTCTACTTGTTGTTCAACGTGTAACTGGTTAAAAGTTACAGCTAAAATGCCAAATGGTATCAAAATGAGCAAAATTAGGGAAAAAAGTGCATTTAATTTCGGCACTTTTTAAAAGGACCCCCTTAATTGAGTTTAAGTGCAGTACTATGACCCCTACACATTTCAACGTTGTCTTTTAACTATTTACAACTACAATTTAACACCCGACCACTTAATTAACCCGTTTTTACCTACAGGAATATGTGTGCCGAAATTACACTATTTTATTTTATAACGATTGCTCACCACAGACGCAACGTAGAACCACGGGGACTAGCAATTTGGAAAATAGACTAAATTTTACCTGGACAGTTTAATTTTTAAACCAATTTATTGCGTAATCATGAAATGCCCATGTTCTAAAAACGAGTAACAATTTGATTTTTTATAAATCACACAATTTTACTTGAAAATATCACAACATAACAAATAAAAACCTCACGACTGTCATCTACATATAATTAGCTCTCATTTGAGCTATCAAACATCGTATTCCGTCCAGGATTACCAAAGATATAGTCCAAAATCAAAAATACCCAATTGGGAAAAGTGCTGAAATTAAATGCACTACCCTACAACCGATGCGGTAAAAAAACCTGGTCCCAAAAAAACAATTTTGGAGATTTTTGGGGAGGGTATAAATCCCACCCTGCCCACCTATGGTCATACACGAGCATGTAGAGTTGGGTCAACCAACCTTAGCCTTAAATTTTTTTTTTATTTTGACCCCCTACCCACCTCTGGAATTCTCAAACCAATTCCTTTCCCCCCTTTTCTGAGCCAAATTTTGAGTATAAATCTAGGTCAAAATTCACTGTCACAAACACGTGTTTGTAGTAAAAAACCAGTATTTTGTACTTTTTTATACATTAAAAGACTATTTTGTTGTTTAAAGTTCTATACTGGTGTTACAAAGTTTGAATCTATAATTTAAAATAATTTTGTTTAAAAATTGGACCCCTCTTGACCCCCTCTCTAGATTTCAAACTGGCTTCCCGGTTTGACCCCCCTAAAACGCTAGGGGTTACAGACCCCCAATATATGGGCAAGGCAAGTTAGTCTGGTGTTGTGGGTTAAACTTCGAATTAGGCGGGGGGGGGGGGGGAAGGGTTAAAATCCAAGAAACGCATTTTGCCCATATCGTTTTTTTTTCTGGAGTGCATTTTACCCATATCGTTTTTCAATTTTGAAGAAAAAATAGGTAAAAAAAAACGCTAATTTTAAGTCAAAAAGTTATTTTTATTGCATTTTTGAGCTTTTTATTGCTTAAAACATTTATTTTGACCTCAAAACTAAAGTTTAGTGGCAGTTAGAAGTCAATTTAAAGACATTTTTTTTCAATTTTCTAAAATTGGGGGTTAACTTCTTTCCCACTACTTCTGAGTGGGGGGGGGGAAGGTTAAAACCCCATCTCAGAATTTAATGGGGGAATTAAACCCAACCCCCCTCCCCCCAACTCCCCCCTCCTCCCCCCTGTGCCCATGTATGACCTCCTGGACCCCCTCCTAGCTTTCAAAAAACCATTTACCCCGAGGTAGCCACTCCCCCTAGCTTGCCAGTCCATGCTTATGTGTGTGGAGGGTGCTATTTATATGGAAAGGCTCATTATAATGGCCTACTTTGACTTACTTTTTTATATAATTTGGAGTTGCACATTTTTTGGTATATTATATATTTTTGTTACACTATATTTTTAAAACAAAAATACTAGCCTACTGGTCGTTTTAAAATGAGGAATATATGTTTTAAACTACTTTAAAACAATATTTTGCTTCAATGGCTTTTTGAATATGTATTTAAAAAAATTTTAAAAAAATATTACTTTTGCAAAATTTACTGAAGTGTAAAACTTTGCTTATTTTCTTTAAAAGTTCATTAATATTTTTAAGATAACTTTTTTTAGAATACTGTTTTGATTTTAGACAGTTGCCACCTAGCGGAAGGTGCAGACCCGACCACCACCCCAAATGCCACATCCCAACGGAAACGAACCCGTGAGGACAATGAAGACACCAGTGATGGCCGCCCGCCTCTTAAGAGGTTTTCACCATCTAGGTATATATCTAGGCAGACTTGCATTGTTCAATACCCACTAATAGATTTGTGTTTGAAAAAAAGAGGAGAATGGATGCTACTGACTGAAACAAAAAAAAGGATTTACAAGATTAATTAGAATTAGATTTATTTTTACATTAAATAAAAATCTTTAATGCGTAAAATCCTTTTAAAATGCATTAAAATACATTAACTTATTTTTTAACGTTTTTACATCATTTAACTTGTTAAATATTTTTAGGGCAACTCCACCAGGCCCAGTGTCTGTCCAAGAGTCTGCGTGTCGGACCAGCTCCAGCCAACCACCAAGCGCCGCACCCAACACCACCAATCCCAGCCCGCTGTGTAGGATCCAAGTCCCTGCGGCGCTGCAGGCCGCCAATGCCATCATGTTGCCGGAGGATTTGCCGCCCGCGCCTGCAGTGCCGCCCGAGCTGAATAATGAGGAGCCCCCACATCTGGGTATTTTTGGTTTTTTTTTTGAGTTTTATTTTTCTTTAAACTTAAATTGTCAACATTAATGTTATTAAGAATTCATGAAAATTATTGAATAAAAAAAAGAATGAGAAACATGGCTGAATATAATCTATATGACTTGATATTAGGAACATAGATACAACTGACAACTAAAAATCGATTGATAATCACGATTTTGTGATCTGACAAATTGTACGGTCGATCATGTTATATATGCTAATTTTATGTAAAACAATTATAACTGTGCCAAATCAACTCTATATAAGTTGAAATTTGGAACATATATACAATTGACAACAGAGAATTGATTGATGATCACGATTTTGTGTTCTGACAAATTGTGCGGTTGATCATGATGTATGCAAATTTTATTTGTTGTTGTCAAAATGCTGGGGATAACAGATTGTTTGGGATGACTTGGTTGTCAAAATGCTCAGGATGACAGATTGCTTGGGATGACTTGGTTGTCAAAATGCTTGGGATGACAGTTGACAGATTGCTTGGGATAACTTGGTTGTCAAAATGCTTGGGATGACAGATTGCTCGAAATGACTTGGTTCTCAAAATGCTCAGGATAAGATATTGATTGGGATGACTTAGTTGTCAAAATGTGATTGGGATGACTCAGTTGTCAAAATGATCAGGATGACAGATTGCTCAGGATCTCTTGGTTGTCAAAATGCTCAGGATGACAGATTGCTGGGAATGACTGTTGTCAAAATGCTTGGAATGACAGATTGCTGGGGATGACTTGGTTGTCAAAATGCTCAGGATTACAGATTGCTTGGGATGACTCGGTTGTAAAAATGCTCAGGATGACATATTGATTAGGATGACTCAGTTGTCAAAAGGCTTGGGATAACAGATTGCTCAGGATGACTCAGTTGTCAAAATGCTCAGTATGACAGATTGCTTGGGATGACTTGGTTGTCAAAATGCTTGGGATGACAGATTGCTCAGGATGACTTGGTTGTTAAAATGCTCGGGATGACAGATTGCTTGGGATGACTTGATGTCAATATGCTCAGGATGACATATGGATCGGAATAACTCAGTTATCAAAACGCTCTGGATGACAGATTGCTTGGGATCACTCGGTTGTCAAAATGCTTGGGATGACAGAGTGCTTGGGAAGACTTGGTTGTCAAAATGCTTGGGATGACTCAGTTGTCAAAATGCTCAGGATGACAGATGCTCGGGATGACTCAGTTGGCAAAATGCTTGGGATGAGAGATTGCTTGAAAAGACTTGGTTGTCAAAATGCTCAGAATTACAGATTGCTCAGGATGACTCGGTTGTCAAAATGCTCTCAAGATGACAGATTGCTCAGGATGACTTAGTTGTCAAAATGTTCGGGATTACAGATTGCAAGGGATGACTCAGTTGTCAAAATGCTTGAGACAGATGTTATTGTTTTCATTCTTTTTTTTCTTGTTTTCCTCTTGAATATAAAAACCAAGTCTAATCCTATAGTAAATCAAAATACCAAAAAAATGTTTTATTCCGCTAGGTAAAACAACTCTAAAGAATAACCTAAAAGTTTACAAAATATATCAACTCTCCAACTGCAATACAATTTTAATACTTTTTTATTTGAGTGATTCTCACTTATTAAAGGTGTGTAGGTGTATTTGATAATGTTTAATTTGGCCGCAGAATATTATCTTCAGAAGAGTAAGTAAGTGAGTAAGAGGTAACTTCTTAACACTTCCTTTGATTTTCAATAACTCGGCCGAATCAACTCTATATAAGTTGAAATTTAGAACATATATACAACTGACAACAGAGAATCGATTGATAATCACGATTTTGTGATCTGACAAATTGTGCGGTCGATCATGACGTCTATGCAAATTTTATTTGAAACATTTATAACTTGGCCAAAGAAAATTTATATGACTTGAAATTCAGAACATGGAGCTTGTAACCAAAAATCGATTGCTAGCGATTTTTTTATTTGTGCGGTCGATAATGACGTATTTGCAAATTTAAAAGATAATCTTAACGGCCGCCGGTTACAAGACAAGACTTGAACTAGTAAACTTATTTGACTCATAATAATGTTATTCTTATTTTCACTATTTTCTTACTAAAATGATCTAATAAAGCATTCTGAACAAGTTTTTTAAACAGATAACTTCTAAAAAAGATCAAAGACAAAAAATGAAGTCGCTTTAAAACAATTTTTTATCATTATTATATGCTTTAAAAACAATATTAAGGCTATATAAATCATATTAATTCGTGTTATAATCATATTATAACTTGAGTTTTTGATAAAAACTGTGAAGGGTCAAATAAAAAAAGGTAAATTTGAAAAAAGCGCGGAGAGAAATTATTATTTTTGAAGTAAAAAAAAACAAAATAGACATTTTAAAAAAAGTATTTTTTTATGTTTATTTGATAAAAAATCAAAAAAATGTATTAACCTGTTCCTGTTAATGCTTTTTCCTTGGTTACAACTGTAAAACTTTTGTATGACTTAGGTTGTAGTACTTAGGTCATAAATAATTTTTGTGCCCATAGGTGGGCAGGGGGGGGGGTTGGGGGGTTATACCCCCCAAATTTCAGATTTTGCTGACACCTCCCCCTAAATTTGGGGTACCCGGGGACACCCCCCCAAATTCGCCTCCCAGAGAAAAATTTTTAAGCGTTATAAAGGGTCTAAAAAAATTTTCGGAGTGCTTATTACCTTGTTTGTGTCATTACTTCATTTTTTTTCCTATTATTCAATAAAAATATATTTAAAAATATATTTATTATTCAATAAAATAAATTTATATATAGTACACCTATGTTATCAGTACTATTTTTGTTAGGGTACTATAATTTTAACCATATTCATACACAAAATTTAAAGACATCAGGCAATAAATAGTTTTGTTATATACAATTTTATCTCATCGCCATATTAATTTTGAAGATCAAACAAAATTTTATATAAATTAGGTAAAAAAAATAAAGTAAAATGTGTGTTTGCGCTATTACCAGGGGACGATTTTTAAGCAGGTTTTAGTACATATTTCTAAAAATTTTCGCCTCCGGCGGCTGGGGGGACACTCCCCAGACCCCCCGGCCGACACTTCGCGTCGGCTGGCGCCACAGGCGGCAGTGCTTCGCGCTGCTTCTATGACACTTTTTCTCCTCCCAGACCTCCTCCCTGAAATATAATCCTGGCTACGCCACTGCCCCTGGCTACTCCCATGCATGTATATAATCTTTAATTAAATATAAGATTATGGATTAAAAAGTTTGTGATACTTGACTTTATAATCAAGACAATAAAATTACTATTCTATTATTACGTAATTATTAAAAAAAACTATGATTTCTAATCTAATTATAAGAATATATAAACACATTATCAATAAAAGAATTAAAAAATAAAATTTATAAGTTGCAATAAGGTTTTATTTTAATTTTACACAGTTTTAAAGCATTTATAAGCTTGTTTTAGGTTTTTTATGCGTTTTAAGACCATTTTAAGGCAGCGCGGAAATATTGGGTACACCCCCCTCAAAATCTGGGTCTTGCCAGACACCCCCCTCCCCTAAAATTTGACCCCCCCTATACCCCCCAAAATCGGAGAGGCTGCCCACCTATGTTTGTGCCTCATTAGTGCCCACTGAGCAAGGAAATTGAAATAGTTAAATTGAAATAGCTGTACAGTAGTAATATTCAGATTATATTCACAAATAAACCCAACGTGGCTGCAACAGTTGTTGTTGGATTAAAAAAATGCCCCCCATTAAGTAACCACTCTAATCACAAGAATCTGACGTCACTTTATCAAACAAATACTGGGTATTCAATCAAATCTAATTGGCTGATAAAGTGACATCAGATTTTCGTGATTAAAATATTTACTTAATGGGGGGCATTTTTTAATCCAACAAACAACTGTTGCAGCCACGTGTGTTTATCTATAGGATATTTTGTACTGCTAAATTTTTCATAATGCTACGGTACAGCTTTAACCATTTCAATATGTTCGCTTACTTGGCACTAATCACGCACAAAATATTATGTATGACCTAAGTAGGAAAGTTTTACAAAAAGTTTTACAGTTGTAACAGAGGGGGAAAAGGCGATCACAGTAACGGGTTAATAAGTGCTTAAACTCAATAAATTGCACACGAATTCAACACAGTACCATCCCGACCATGCGCACTACTAGCTTGCAGTTGATAAAAGTAGCTTAAATTTTTGTGCGGAAAACGCAATATCTCTACAAATATTGTATCAGTTTTAACAATCAAGGTATCAAATGAAAGTAGAAACTGGCCGCTTTCTTTGATGGTATTAGTTTTAACTTAAATACGTTTTTGAACAATATTTTAAGTATACAGAATAATCTTAAGAACTCATTTTTGGAGGGTCATATCTTGTGAACCACTGAGAATATTTTGGCAAAAAAAATTTATTGGCTATTGAGAGCAGGGGTAAAGTTTTCATAAAAAATCATCAAAATTCAAAACAAAAGGTTTGACTCTAAAGGTACCACATCTTTAAGTAAAATGAAAATCTGAAAAGTGCGTTTGCAACTGTTGATCTTCTAAATTCTTTATTTAGACACCCGCGCCAAAATACTATACTGATTTTACTGAAGTTGGGTTGATCATCATAATGAACGCCCAATAAGCTGTGCACAAACTATGCTTATGCTATTTAAACGATATGTATGCAAATTATTTATTATGTGAGGTTTAAGATAAAGTAAGAAGATTAAATTAAGTGTTGCGAATAATCTTTTAGGTTTTGTCTGCCCAGAGAATGGATGTGGTCGGCAATTCAGCTCGCAAAAAGGGATGCGGATCCACAAGACAAAAATGCACAAGGTAACCGTTACATAATTAGTTTTGATTATTATAAAAAATTTAGCTATATATATTGTTATACACAATTATATAAAAACATTATGGTTATACCGCTCATCTTTTCATTTAATATGTAAATATATCTGGCACCCTGCGCGATTATTATTACAAAACCGCACATACCATAATAATGTTATGTGCGGTTTTGTAATAATAATAATCGCATCGCGTAATCATAAGTGGGCAACCTTCAGGATTTTTTTTTTGGGGAGGGGTATATGCGACTTGTGAAATTTGGGGTAGGGTGTCCCAAAAATTTTTTTTTGGGATATGCCTCAAAATATACCAAATTTTAGGGGGGTGTCCAGGGCACCCCCAAATTTTAAGGGGGTGGTGTCAGCAGTAATCGGGATTTCTGGGGTATAACCCCCTCCCCTTGCCCACCTATGCGCGTAATGTAACAATGTAACAATAATAATGTAATGTAACAATAATCATATTATGATTATTGCAAATATCGTGCTGGATTCCGGTTATACTTACATTATGAGCGATTAACTACAATGTGTCAATACTATTTTGATTATTTATTTAGAGTTTAAAAGCTTTTTAAACTATCTAAAGAAATACAATATATATATAAATTTGTGTTATGTGCTATAAAATGTCTAATTTAATTTAGCTTTTTGCCTAATTGCGTAATCAGTAAAAAAATCTTCTGGCATGGTGCTTGGGTACCCTCGTCAGGACTGTATTTAGGAAAATGGGGATATATCCCCCCAAAATTGCAAAAAGGTTTTTTAAAAACAAATTCAAGGAAATATTTTTTATATCAAAAATTTTTCGAAATAATAGTGTATAAAACGCTTAAAAATAAAAAAAATTCTTTGCAGACATTTTTCTTTGCACATTTTCTATTTCCAGATTTAACACAATCAGTGATCAAACATTACTGTTACATTTAGAGTAAAAAGTCTTGTTATTGTTATAAAACCTTACTGCATTCATTTAGTTAAAAAATTTTCATTAATTGTATAAATAATGCATTCACCCTTTTCCAGATCCCGTTTTTTTTTTGTAAAGGGGACGCTTACGTTTTTTTTGATTTTGAGAGAGAAAAAAATTGTTTTAATATTAGTTTAAATGAGAGACATTCCTAATGCATTTAAAAAATATATAAACTGCCAAAAACCCAAAATTTTTCACTATGCGGGAAGTTTATTGCTATACAATTATAATTAGGGTAGTGCATTTAATTTCGGCACTTTTTCGTTTTTCCAAAGTAACTTTTCACTGTAACTTTTCACTGTATGGCCTGATTTTTATGTTTGATAGCTCATTTTAAAGCTTTTACAATACTGCTTTGCGTCATAAAAGATTCACTGTAGGAAAGTTGTTTTTTTATTTAATTAAATCAGTTTTTAAAAAAATGGAAAATTGCTGAAATTAAATGTATGCATTTAATTTCGGCACTTTACAACAATCGATTGTTTTTCAGTCAAAAAATCATCATTTTCAAAAATTTAAACACCTATCATTATCTCCAGACAGTTTTCTTTAATTTAAGCTTTTTCTTGTTGTTCAACGTGTAACTGGAAAAAAGTTACAGCTAAAATGCTAAATGGTATTAAAATAAGGAAAATTTGGGAAAAAAGTGCATTTAATTTCGGCACTTTTTAAAAAGACCCCCTTAATCGAGTTTAAGTGGAGTGCTACGACTCCTACACATTTCAACGTTGTCTTTTAACTATTTAAAACTACAGTTTACCACCCGACCACTAAATTCAACCCGTTTTTACCTACAGCATATGTGTGCCGAAATTACACTATTTTATTTTATAACGATTGCTCACCACAGACGCAACGTAGAACCACGGGGACTAAAAATTTGGAAAATAGACTAAATTTTACCAGGACAGTTTAATTTTTAAACCAATTTATTGCGTAATCATGAAATGCCCATGTTCTAAAAACGAGTAACATTTTTTAAAAATTATAAATCACACAATTTCACATGAAAATATCATAACGTAACAAATAAAAAGCTCACGAAAGTCATCTACATATAATTAGCTCTCATTTGAGCTATCAAAAGTCGTATTCCGTCCAGGATTACCAAAGATATAGTCCGAAATCAAAAATGCCAATTGGGAAAAGTGCCGAAATTAAATGCACTACCCTATCAGCTTTTCAGTTTTAATGGCCTATAGCTTTCAAATCAAAGCATAATATACATGTTAAAAATCTACTATAAATAAATTTAAACGGTTAGTAGCAGTTTTAAAGGTGCAGTATATGTATATTAATTTATGGTGTATGTTATTGCTGTTTAATTATTATTTATTAATGTATCAGGTCACATCAAGAAAAAAACTATTAGATCAAAAATTAATTTTCCCAACAGTTCACGAGTTATTTAATTAATATTAACAAGGCTTGATTGTTTCCATTGTTTTATACGCCATTTTTCAAAAGAAAACATTTCTACTAAACAAATTTTAACAAAACTTTATAGAATTGAATTTTGATTATTTTTTTCAGTGGAATCTTTATAAAGGAAAAAAATGTCATTCCCAAAAATTGCACATACCTATAGCTAAAAAAAATATTTTTTTAATTCTTTTCCTTTAAGAGTAGCTAAATATTGGAATGAACTTCCAGAATCGGTAGTCAACTCAAAAACATTAAATATTTTTAAAAACAAAATAAAAAAGTTAAGTTTCGACAAATGTACCCAATTTGATAGGCACATATAAGAAGCCGTAGTGCTCTGTGTTTTCCTTCCCTTTTTTATTTTTCATTCCAATACATTGCTACTCAAATCTGCATACATCATTCTTTTTTTTTGTTTTATAAAAAGTTGTTTCGTAAAATAAATTTTTTTTGCAGTTCTGATAACTTTGTATGCGTTTGTATTTTATTTTCGTGTAGTGATCATTTTATTGGTGTATTATTTGTTTTGATTGTAAATAATAAAAAGTAAAGTATTCAATTCATGCCAGAGCATCAAAAAGTTTAAATTTAAAATTTGGATCAATTCTGAAAAATATTATAGGGAAATAAAATCTAGGTGATCTCGATAATTGAAATATTGAATTGACTATTTAATAGCAAAACTATTAAAATTTTTTAACAAAAGCGGTTTATTATTAAACCGCTTAATGAAAATTAAAACCCGTATTTTAATAATTATGTATCAAATTTCTTAATTTTAAACGCAAATGCAAATTTTTAAAGGGTTAAAGCTGGTTAATTTTTGTATATTTTGTAAATAAGTAGAATAAACAAAAATTCTGTGTTCTTATTTGTTTTTTAAAAAACCGTCATAACCGCAGAATTGGTTGGTCGGTTGGTTGGTGAATTAAGTGGTCCCCTCATGTCTGCCTACTAACTTTTGACAGAAGTAATTCAAACATAGATGAATAATGCGATATTAAAAATGTTATATGCCAAAAATAATGTTTAATGTTTGATTTATAATTTGTTTTAGCCGGCTAACACCGAGAACGGGGTGCGGAACCAAAGGTAAGTTGTTTAAATTTTTAAACTAATTTTCTTTTAATACTTTCAAGTAATTATATCCTGGCTAATAATATCTAAAAAGCCATCACTAATTTAAATTTTTATTTTTAAACTTTTAAATATAACTATAAATTGTTTAAAAAAATGTTTACACTAAATTTGAATTAAAGCAATTGAGTATCATTTGTTAAGCACTCTCATTAATTTTGTTATACAAGAATGCTTAAAATCCAACATTGATTGACATGTATTAAGTAAATAAAATATACACTTAACTAACTTGTAGAAGAATTTTTTGCAATAAAAACTTGCTGAGATTTAAAGCACACTATATTTTTTACCACAATATTGTGTAAAAAATACACAAATTGTGTGAGTATAATAGTTTGAGCTGTCAAAAAAAAACAAAAAAAATTATACTGAAATTAACAGCAAAAAACAAATATATTTCAATATCTATATATAAATAGACATAATGTGTGTGTGTGTATACTCGACTTTTGAAATTTAAATTACTTTTACTCGACTTTTGAAATTTTAAATAGGTACTTTTACTTTTACTCTCACTCGGATTTTTCTCTGCAAATACTTAAAATAATTTAAGTACAATTTAAGTAATTTTAAGGGTAGATTCCCCATGGGCTCGTTGTAAAGTGAATGGCAGAAGATAATTTTTTAAGCCGCTAACCCGCTAAAACCATTTATTTCGACTAAAAAACTTATTAAATGATAATTTATACATAAAATTAGCAAAAAAACTTTAAAACAGAGCTCTGGAGCTCCAAAAACCGGTGTTTTGCTCCGTTTCAAAATTACTTTTATTATACTTTTACTTTAAAAATAGGTCTTACTTTTACTTTTACTTTACTTAATTAAAATTTTGACCTTTACTTTTACTTTACTTAAAAAACTGCAAATTACTTTTACCCTTACTTTACTTAAATTAAAATTTTTCAAATTACTTTTACTTTTATTTACAATAATCCAAAATCAATACTTTTTACAACACTAATTACTGATGTGCCTCGAAGCTCCAAGCTCCGGAGCGGAGTCCCGTTTTTAGGAGCTTCGGAGCAACCCCCGGTGCTTCGCCCGATTTTTGTACTAACTTTATGAATAAAAAAGAGTGATGCCACAGTTTATTTTGTCAAAATTTTTTTGCAAATTAAATTTTTTTCAAACTTATTTAAAACGCTAGAAATAGTTTTAAAATTATAATAAAATAACTTTAAATGTATTTCAAGCTTAAATAAGCTTAAAATCGCTCAATTAGGGTGGTGGAGCTCCAAAGATCTGAAGCTCCAGAGCTCCTTCCGCTTTAAATGGCCGGAGCTCCGGAGCATGATATTGAAGGGTAGGAACATCACTAGTGTGAATGTGTTTGTATGTGTATTCCCTAACTCCTTCCCAGTCACCAAACGGATTAAACGGAGTGAGGTATCATTAGAAAGCTTATAGCCTGGAGAGTGTTGTAATTGGGTTGAAGTTTTATAAAGATTAGTATGGACTTCTTTATGCTGGACAATGCAATTTTACCAAAGGAGGGACCCTATGGATTTTGGAACTTAAAAAGTTTTTATTGGTAAATAACTTAAGAGTTATTAAGCATTTGAGAGCCAAAATATAATATAAATATAATATTTTTTGAAAATATTAATATGAACATCTTTTTACTGGACAATGCTTTTTTCACTAAACAGAAATCATGGACTTAGCTACCCAACCACAGAAAGGATGAAACTAAATGAGATATCATTAAAAAGCTATTGTTTGAGAAATGTCATAAGAGGGGTGAAATTTGAAAAAAAAACATCATAAACGTCTTTATGCTAGACAACGCGTTTTTACTCTTAGACTTTGAAAGGTAACAAAATTTTTGTTTTTGAATTGGCTTAGACTTATCAGCAAAAGTTATTAATCAATGTAGAGTCAAAATATACTGTTTTTTGAAAAGATTAACATGGAAATCCCCATGCTGGACAAAGTTTTTTTATTACTGAAAAGGAATGAACCACCCTTCTCCCCAACCATAAAAAAGATTGCTCATAAGAGTCTTTGGAAAGTTCAAAGTGTGTAGGATA
>JASAMX010030722.1:0-44860 GCA_030248175.1 Microlaimidae sp. YZB2_3 | reverse complement strand
GTTGCGACCAATCAGCGCAGAGCAGTGCGCGGAGATACTCCCCCTGGATTACAAGTTAATAAAACCTTATCGTAAATTTTATAATGAAAACAGGCGGAGATTTGTAAAATGGGAATTTACAAAGGTTTTTATGAAACAGGTCTCTGGAGTCAATTGTGGTATAGACTAGTTCTAAATAAACGTCTTTTACTGCACGAGAGAGAGAGTACAAAAAGAAAAAAAAAGAAAATTTAAAAAAATACTTAGTTTTCTTAGTTTCTTTAGTTTAAACTCATACTTAATTAAAATGGTTAACAATAATATGTTTCACTATGTTAAAGTGCTTCAATATATTAGTTTGTGTTAAATAAATTTTGGTTTTTTGATTAAACACCAAAATTAAAATTAAACACTAAAATCCTCAAAAAATGCGTTTGCGTTTGTATGTATAAAAAGTATTTAAGAAATTTTGAGGGGAAAGGGTCTAGATTTTAAACCATTAAAAATTTGATTTGAAATCGTAAAAGGTACTAAAGCTAAAGTCTTCCAGGCTGAAATTAAGGGCGTAACCGCTTTCCGCCAGGAAGAAATAAACAATAAACCCATGAGCGAGAAAAATTAAAAAAAAAGTTTTCAGCAGTTATGTAACCAATTATTATTTAGTTGCGTCATGTGTTTCTATGCACGTGATATTTTCTCAAAAAAGTAGTGGTTACTTTACCACTCATCTATTTTCACCCTGATAGAATTTAACTTTAGTTGCTCGCTGTTTCTCAATTTTTTTCCCACATATCATTGGCCCTGGTTGTCATTGTACCCTCCTCCTACACTAAAAATCCTTATTCAGAGAAAGTAATTTTTGAAAAAGTATTTTGATTATTAAAATACCTTAAAACCGAATAAAAATTAATAATATTACATACCATGGCGGTGTAGAACGTACAAGCAAGTCCAGAAATTAGTATAAGAAGTTCTAGATTTACGCCGGAAACAGCCTGCAGAGCTACAGCTGGAGCGTATAGCACTATGGCCATATAAAGAATCTAAACTTTGGCAACAATGTCGAAATTTTGAAATTTTAAAGCGAAAGATATGGTTGGTTTAATTATACAATAGTTTGAGATTTTTTTCTTGTTTGAAGAAATCAATTTAATGGAAAAAAATATCTATTAAATGTTTAAAATCGAAAAATAACATAATTTCTGTCAAAAAATGCACGTTTACTATTGAAAAAAGTAAATCTAACTTGACTAAGTTGTTTAGAATATTTTATTGAATTTTAAAATCATAACACAATAATACATGATGTCTTACAGTTGCAAGCATAAAAAGACCAGATCCAATTAATCGAATTAACCGAGATTCAAATCGCTTTTCCAAGTACTATAAAATAAGTTAAAAGAATTTTTAACTTAAAAACACGTTATAAAACAATGTAAAAATGATTATGACTGTATTTTTATTGTTTGCAACACAAGTTGTTATTTGTGGTAAAATTTTATTTAGTTTTTTTCTGAATTTTAGTTTGTTTTGTGTTGTTTTAGTGGATTTATATCAAAAATGGACTTGTATAAGTATATAAATAAAACTATAAATAATTAACGTGATTTGTTTAAGTTCACAAAAAACACTAACAAGGTGTGTTTTTCAATCATTTTTTTTATCACAAAGGCTAACATCTTTCCTCTCGCAATGATTTTTGCAAAGGTGGGTAGTTTTGTTATTTATATCTACAAAAACAACTTTTTAGTTTTATTAATAGACTCATAAAAATATAAATATCTTGGCTTATTCCACTAGAAGCTAAAATGCAGTTTACTTATCAGAAGCTTATTTTGTCCGCGGTTCTAAAAATAATAACACATTCCTTGCGATTCTTTTTGTTATATATTTTAATTGCTTTAACTACCTAATAAAAGCACCTGAAGATGGCGATTTGATGTCAGCGAAACGTTGCTATAAACATGATTAAAATAAAACCTTTATCGACTATTTTTAATATTTATTATAATCACACGTTCGCCTGCCCGCATTTTTGCCCTTTCACAGTTAATTTAGTCGGTTATGAAAAAAAAACTGACATTTAATGGATTTTTATCATTTAACCCAGGGTTTTTGAGAGGCCATGAACAACTTATTCCACGTGGACAATTAAAAAAAATAAGTAAATAAAAAAACCGCAAGAATTCCGAAGAAATTCTTTAAAAATTAACTACACTAATTCACGGTGTAATTATGATTAATAGTTTTTAGATTTTAATTCATACTAATTAATGTGTCACCTCGCACTAAAAAATGCATTACACCAAAAACAAATTCCAAACGATTAACGAATATCAGTAACGAGTATTAACAAAAATATCGGTTGGTTAAAATAAAGCTGTTTTTAAACGCCACTTTTTAAACATGGCATTTCTACTGGAACATTAATAAAAATTAATAGAGACCACGATTGGGTACCAAAAAAAATACAGCCAATTTAAAAAATAATTTTTTATTTGTAGTTTCTGCTGTGGTTTTTGCTATTATTCTGGCACTAACAGTTAAAAAAAAACCCAAGTTTTACTTCTAAAAGGAGAAAACACATTTCGCATTTTTATATTTTTCAATTTCATAATTATAAACATTATGTTGTAACAAAAACAAACACTATTTATATGCCAAAAGCAATGTTTAATTTAGATATGCTGTTTTTACAACTTATTTTGTTTTAAGTACAAAATTTTTAAAAAGTTCGGTTTTTTTAAAGGAAAATTTCGGTCTCCAACTGGTAATGCCAAAATAACAGCTAATCAAAAATAAAACCCTATTTTAAACTGCAGGCGATACTGCGGATATTTTTTATAAGCACCTTGCACTGGAACTCGGTTTATACATGAAGTATGCAATACACATAGCGAGTCACCATAATGGATAATTACCGTATCTCCTACTTATCTTTTGTAGTATGCAGATCAACCCTCAAAAGCGCGCGAAATTTCGATCGATTGATCTGCATACTACGAAAGATAAGTAGGAGATACGGTAATTATCCATTATGGTGACTCGCTATGTATATTGCATACTTCATGTATAAACAGAGTTATAGTGCAAGGTGCCTATAAATGTAAAATAACATCATACTTCATAAGCACTGATTAACTTTAAATTGTAGAAAATCGGTTGGTAAACAACTGCGGCCATAGGCAGACCAATAATAACTCCAAGCAAATACCTGAAAAACACTAATTTAGCTATTTTATATTCACTACAGCATATCAACGACAAAATGTTTTTTGTAAACTTTTTTAAAAAGTTTTTATTGTTGTTTTCCTTGCAATAATAGCAAAATTCGGTTCAAAAATTAGGCAAATAAATTAGTCATAAATAATAATAAACAAATTAGTCGTATAGGCAAATAAAATATAGCTTACCTCGTTAATTGCAATATTGAATCGACTATTTAACAACAAATCTATTAAAAAATTTTAACAAAAGCGGTTTAATTATAAAGATCAAAACCGGTATTTTATCAATTATTTATCAAATTTCTCAATTTAAAACTCAAATTCAAATTTTTTTAAAGCTAAAGTTGGTTAATTTTTGTTGATTTTGTAAAAAGGTGGAATTAAAAGAAACATTCTACGTTCTTATTTGTTTTTTTAAAAAAACGTCATAACCAAACAACTTTGATTAGTCTCATCACCTCATGTCTGCATATTAATTTTCGACGTCAGCCAGATATATCAACCATAGTCTTTGAGAATCATAAAAATTCTTAAAATCTGAAATTCAATAATTGGGAAACATTAACGAATATATTCATTTTTTCACTTTAAAATTTGATTAAAATTAAATTATTTTATCGCTATGATTTAATGCTTAGAATTAAAAGCACACAGAACTTTATAGCACCGAATGGGATTTTTAAAAACTAGAAAATGGAGTGATTTTTGTATTCATTTTTTGTAGCTTAAGGTTTTCGTTAAATAATTTAAAAAAAGCAAAAGAAAACATCTAAAATCAATATTCTTAAAAAAATATCTTATCTAGCATATTATGGTTGAATAATCCCGTAAAAGTGTGTGGGGGTCATAAAAGGTACAATTAAATTTGCGGTTGTGACGTTCTTTTGAAAAAACAAAGCGTCGTTACTATGGCAAAATGAGCCACAATTCGTAAAAAATATATGTGACTGTGACTTATGTTATAATCTAAAAAGCACTATATTTACCACAGAATAAATCACAGTCACGGGTATTTAATAATAATAGTGGCTTATTTTGCTGTTGTAACGACGAAATTCATTCGCACATTTATTTAAATCTGCCTTTTTGTAAAATGTACAAAAATTAATCAACTTTTGTTGTTGAAAAAAATGGCATTTTGTCCTAAATTCAGTAATTTTATAAATTATTGTTAAAATATGTATTTAATTTTTAATATTAAACCATTTTTCGCAAAAAAAATAAAGTTCAAAGTTCAAAGTTTATTTCTAGAAAAAAAAATAAAAAAAAAACATCGTAAACATCACAAACTTGCGAACCGATTTGGGTCGCAAAAAATAACAAAAACATGGTTAATTTCTTTCTAGAAGTATGGCTCAAAGGCTTTATAAAAAGCACTAATTTAAGCCATAAATAAACAAAGTGAGTAAGTTAAAAGCAATTTTTTTTAAAAAATTCTAAACAATTTACTTTAATTCTTTATAAACCCAATATACTTTAATTATTCCTGACTTTAAAATTTTTTTCCTTCTTGAAAGTTACATATGATATTGCAAAATTAATTTTTGTTTGTTTTTTTTTTTTATCACTAAACATGACACAACACTAAATGTGATTTATTAAGGATACATTTTTTATTGTGAATTTATTATTTGAAGTTTATACTTAAAAGACCTAAGAAAAATAGCTGAAATTTGTTCTTGAGACAGTGCATTCCATTTTTCAACAACTCGGTTACAAAAAAAAAATATTTTCTTGCATTAATTCTACTTTTTTGAACTTTTAGTTTTAATGAATGTCCTCTTGTGGGATTTTGATTTAAACTAAAAAAAGAGTCTGGATTGAGACTTGTTTGTTTGTTTAAAATCTTGTAACACTCAGATAGATCAGCATTAGTTCTTCTGTCCTGAAGGGTTGTAAAATGTAAATGCCTGAGGCGTTCCTCATAAGTTTTATATGAATGTTTACACCTTTTAAAAAGCCGTCTGGTAAAACTACGTTGCACATTTTCAATGATTTTTATGTCTTGCTGTAAAAAAGGGTTCCATATTACACTTGCGTATTCCAAGAATGGCCTTACGTATGTAGTAAAAGCTTTTACTAAATTTTGTTCTGAGCTTGAATTAAGTGTCCTAAAAATTAGTGAAGTCATTTTTAATGCTTTTTTAGCAATAGTTTTGCAATGATCTGAAAATTGAAGATTTTTCGAAATGTGAACTCCTAAATTGGGCGGAATTTGGTTGGATAACCGAAGTATCTCAACATTTACGGAATTTTCATGATTATTCAGACTGGAAAGCGCCCTATAAATGCGGTCAATTAAATTGCCAGAAGAAATACCCATGTTTAAATTCATGGAAATATCATCTCCGAACCAAGCACTTAAAAAAAACTTTTAAAATTATAACTCCCGATAAAAATGCTGAAGAAAATGTTCCAGAAATTTTAACTGACGCTTCGCCCGCGGAATATAGCGAAATTAATGTTGAAAACGGCGGAAACGACAGTTCTTCAGATTTTTTTCCAAAATCGCCTGTCACTGGTGTTTAAACCAAATTAATTTTAAACAAATAAATTATAAATTTTGTAAATCCTCCAAAATATTTTTTTACATATCGAATTCTTCTAAAAATATGAATACTTTTTTAAACTAAATCTAAAATAATAGATTTCAAAATCGGGTTGTAATTTGGGCAATCGCTTTTGGTTAAAATTATTAGTTTTTATTATTATTAGTACTACTACTATTAGGAAAATTTGTGATTTTTTTATTTATTTATAATATAAATGTGAATTTAAAATCGAATTATTTTTTATGATTATGATTTTATCTGCCTATAATATTTGGCGTCAGCCATATATAATTCAACCATAGTAAATACTGCAATTATTCAACGAGAACAGCTAGGTTTTATTTTGTCCATTTTAGTACAAAACTACAAAAGGTATATATCGTGTTATTTTGATTAATATAGGATTTTGCTAACAAAAGGCACAAAATTTGCAACGCGAAATTAATTTATCCAATAGTAAAGAATATTCCATTAAACCATTTTTTTCACTAACCAGATTATTTGGGTTCCTTTCACGTACATTTCAGACGAAATACCGAGTATTAAAATGCCAGACTGAAAGCTGACTAGCAGTGACAAAGCTGTCGGAATAACCGGCATGTCCTTTCCTCCGACTAAAAAATTAAGATATGACCGAATCGATCAAAGTCATATAAGAAATATTAAAAGTACGTTTGCAACTGTCGAATCACTCTAATTTTTTGTTGGAAAACCGCGCAGAACAGAAACTACTGAACGTACTTTTACTGAACTAAACATCATGCCGAACGGCCAATCAGCTGCGCGCCAATTATTGCCACTGCAAAATAAACCACATCGTATGGAAATTATTTTTCATGTGACTTTGTCGATTAGCATCAAGAGTATACACCACTGAATTCAAATTTTAAAAATTATGATAAATTTTAGATTACTTTAGAGTTTTGCTTAGATTGCTTATTAAAATTAAATGTTTACACATCACTGTTTTGTTGTTTATGGAGTTACATTTTGATAACATGATCACAAATTAAATTTAATGGTGTGTTCTTCAGGATAGCCTAGATTTTTTCTGGTTTTAAGATGTCTTCACCACTAATTTTGTCATCAATCCTTGATTTAACATAAGTAAAATTGATGGTTAAAAAGTGTTTTTAGCAACTGGTGACTGCCCTTGATTTTTTAGTAAAAAAACCGCGCAAAAAACATTGAAAGTACTATTTATTTGACTGAACATCTAATTAGCTGCTTGAAACTAATGCTTATGCAAATTAAACATCACCTTATGCAACAAACGATACACCTTACACCTTATTTCTGATGTAAAATTCATAAATTGGTACCATGGACCAAAGTCAGATAAGGAATAATTTGCATGCAACAGGATTAAATTTGCAATACATCCTTTGGAATTTTGAGTTCAGTACAATCATGGTACACTTGCTGTATGTATTATGATTGTTTTTTTGGTAAAAACCACTGAACTTAAATTCCAAAAGATCTATTGCAAATTTAATCTTGTTGTATGCAAATTAATCCTTATGTGACTTTGGTCGATTGGTGCTTTTAATTCTAAATAAAATAATTTTAAAAGTATGCCTAGAGAGTTTATATTTAGATTTTATTTTATGTGTCTCAAATATAATAACAGCAGTTGCTTTAAATAAACGTTTTCCTAGAAACTATCATTACAAATAACAAAATTGTGTAATTTAAAACATTAAGCTTAAATTCATAAACAGACTATCCAAGCCACAAAAGCCATTCAAAAATTCATAAATCTATTATTTTAACACTTTAAATATTAACAATCTAAAACAATGTACTAACAGTAAGATGAATTTGTATCGCGTATGTATTTTGCAGCCGGATTTTGTCCTGAAGTTTTTATACTAAAGCAGCTGCTCTCTTAATTTTGTTTGTGAAAAGTCATGTACAAATAAATAAGCCTGGGTAAAAAGTACTATGCTGTTTGTAAATTCTTACAAAAAGCACTATTGTTTATAAAACCTCATTTTTTCAAATACCTCAATTGCCGGTTTGGCCTAGTGGTTAGAGTCCACTAGGCCTGCACGAGACTTGCATTCAAAGGTTTAAGGCTCAATTTTCACCGGAGACAATATTTCTCCATTTTTCCAGATCAGTTTTTAAAATTTACAAAAAAGTTTCTTGTCTCATTTGAAAATTTTTGTAAAATATGCACATGTTTTTGTAAAAAAAATGCAAATAAGGTTTCAGAGTGTCACTATTAATTGAAACCGTTAAGCCCGGTTCACACTGCTGCGATAGGCGACAGGCGATTGGAGAAAGGCGATAGGTGACAGGCGACAGGCGATAGGCGATAGTGTCGTTCAGTTCACACTGAAAGAAAATTGCGATAGGCGATAGTGTATTGTTTTAATTTTAAACAGTGTTTAAAAGTTGTGCTAGCTTTTAATTCTAAAAAAAATCTCGCATTCAGCCGCAATTTCGGATGGTATTACAGCATAAAATTTAGTTATTTTTAAGACGACGACAAAAAAAATGAAAATCGGCCATAGTGGGTTGTCTTATCAACCAGAGTTCAAAAAGGAGAATATTATTCTTTATCAAGTATTTTAAACAGATTTCAAGCTTCCAAAATGATATCGCTTATTTAAAGAACGGAACTCCGGCAGCCATTCAGAGCAGAAAAAGCTCCGAGATTCTGGAGCTTCCTCAGCTCTAAATGACTGAAGCTTCGGAGGATAATATTGAAGGGTAGAAACATCACTAATCTAAGCATATGACCTTTTTGTTTTATGTTTCCGGCGGTATATTTTTCAAGGCCAGGGGCCTATTTCATAAAAATTGCCTGTAATTAATTTAAATCTGTAAATTAATAAACGCATATTTTTCTTATATATTTTTTTCACATATATTTCTCCAACCAAACGCATCAAAAAACAAAAAATGTTGTGTGTATTTAAGTTCAAATCAAGGAAGCGTTATTTCTTTACATAAATTTGTTAATTTACGAATTTCGCACGTAATATGCTGAAACTGCTTGTGTTTTGGCTGTCGCCTATCGCAAAATTGCGATAAGATTAGAATTTTGATCCAACCACTATCGCCTGTCGCCAGTCGCCTATCGCAAGTTACTATCGCCTATCGCAGCAGTGTGAACTGACAGGAGCCTATCGCCTGTCGCCTATCGCAGCAGTGAACCGGGCTAAATTGCGCACTTCAAACCGATAATAAAACGTTGCGGGCACTGCTTAATGTTAAAAGAGCATCACAAATCAAATCGCTTAAAATGAGCTGTGTACCTCATTAATACAGAACCGATTGGGCCGCAATTTAAAAATGTTGTGGCCTGGCTCTCAAGAATTTTAAACAAGTCTGTGAGAATTAAATTTGATGGTTTTGTTTAAAGAAATAGTTCGTCCCAGTTATATAAAAAGTTGATTTGTCGTATAGCTCCTTTTTAAAAATTAATCTTTGTACTCAATTTATATGGAACCAACTGACAAGCAACTTACATTCATATTTGGTACTTAGGCATGGATTATTGCAAATTTGCATTGCATTTTCACATTGGTACTTAGGCATGCATTTTTACAAACTGTAAATTAAAAAAAATATACCAAGAAATTCTTTGGTTGTTTTTTGGCCTCCGTCCTTAAAAGCGTAGTAAATTCCAATAAATACGCTGACAAGCAGAGTTGCCGCGAAGATTAAATAATCCATCCATGTAAAACTATTGATTACAGCCATTTTATTTTACAACCAACCGGGTATTACTTTTAATTTTGGTTGATTAATATTAATCCAACTATATATAATAAATTCGATTAAGTCCACATTGCAGCAATTCTACACTAAGAACAATTTGTTTAGTTTAAGACAGAATGTTTGTTGGTATGTTTGTCGACTGAATGAATATCGATATGTTCTTGGCAAAAATTTGCTGTTTCGATTCGCAAAATGCTGCAAAAAACAAATTATACAATATAATGCATGTAAACTCAGGCCTATTTAGTTTTTGTCAGATGTCAAGAAGTAATTTTAGTGTAAAAATTTGCACGCGAAATGCCAAACGGCTGCAACTGTCTCAAAGAGGTCTTGGTTTTTAAACACAAGGTCAGTTTTCTCCACGGCAAAATAATATTTATGGATTAGGGAGGATTATTAATTTGGTGGTTGCTGGCCACCAACCAACACCAAGAAAATATATTTTAAACAAGCGATTATGACAAATATATATTTAAGTTTTAGTCATAAACCAAAAAAAGATATTTTCTTTTGATGATGAAAATGTATTGAAGTTTGAGTCATACACCAAATCAAATATTTTGTTTTGATTATAGCTTGATTGTCTTTTTATTTTTAGTACATCCGACGTTGTCAACTGCCTCAATCACTCCATTTGATCAATCAATATAAAGACTTGAAGAGTTTAGAAAAAATGATAACGTCGGCGAAAAGCAGCTTTACTGCTACAGTAAAATAATGCTTTTCTACTGCAAGATCTTGGCTACCTTTATGGAATAGCCTTGACTAAAACTTGGGTTTAATTTTTTTGTCCAATTTTTGCTGGGGGTTGTGCATGGAGTACTACTGATGTTGCTAGGAAACGACCTTCCGTTCATGGCCTAGTCCATTTAGTTTATCCGCAGCTAAATTGTCAACCAATCAGCACACGAAAATGCAAAACTGCAAAAATTTCAAAACGTCATGATTGGCAGACAAGCAAAAAGTATCGAAATTAGGGTAAGTAGACTAGCTTTCAGTGGAATGGGCCCATATCTATGATATGGGAAAATGACACCGTAAGTATCGCTGCTGTTTTATTCCGGTAGTACAAGCAGCCTAAAGAGTCCGATAGAAAGGGAAAAAAGGGTTATTAATCCAATGGATAGCACGCCAGAGTCGACTTTGCAGGTTACAGGTTTAATTTTTGCATATTCCGAATTTTTCAATAAATTTGGCTGTCTAAATTTTTCAGCGTCTGGTTATTTTCGCTTTTACTTTGGGTCGTCATATACACTAAAAAATTTCAAAAGCCACCTTTCAAACGCCCAATGTGATATCGCCATTTTTCTTTCCTATATTTTAAAGCGTTCTCAGGGATAGTCAATAACAGATTTATTTAAGAATTAAATTTGTATTGATTAACAAGCAATTTCTGAATACAATGAGCTTCTTTATTTGGATTTTTGCATTAAAATCATAAAATATACAAAAACGCATAGCTGATTTTATCAAGCGCTCGATTATTTTAGCAAAATTCGTTGTTAAACTAACTGGTCTAAATTGATTTTTGACATTTTCAAATACGTAATTTTTAATTGTCTTGTTTTTAGTAAGTTTAAATAATTGACCATGTTGCGTAACACATCCAACACACGTAATACAGGTTTTCCTGTTGTTTATATAGTTTTTTATTTTTGTTTTCAGATACCGCTATATAGGAATATTCGATTAATTAGTTTTTTAAAAAACGACATAATACTGACAAAATAGTTTAAGAAAAAACTGCTTCGGTTCTCAACTGCAAAACCTAGCTTAGTTTGACAAAAATCACATTTTTCCCTATCAAAAAACTTAATAATAGCAATACGAATTGTTAAATCGACTTTATTAACTTACAATAAATTGACAGTGTTGGAGAAGCATAATACTGTCCACTGTCAATTTATTGTAAGCTATTGTAGCAATAGAAACGGTTAACTGCATTAAACGTCTAGAGGTTATTTAAAAAAAGCCATCTGTCTTACATACAGATTAAAATATTTATTTTTTACATTTCAAAAACAAAAAAACAACAAAACAACAAAAATTTTGTTGTTGTTCTTTAAAAAAAAACAACGTTGTTTTAATAAAAGTTCGTATTAGAATGTTTCTGGTATTAAAGCAAATTATTTTAGTTTTAATCGCCTTTTCGGTTATATAAGAAAAAATTGCGCCGAAAATGCGAAGGAAACGACGCCGGTATATGCGGTTGAATCGCACCGTTGCTGCTGTGGTTAGAAGTAAACCTTTTATAACACATTGGACCATCAAAACGCGATTTGCATTTCGCGTTTGGGACGTAATCATAATCGGAAAGGTTTAATATTATTCTATCCGGAGAATAGCCTTTTTCTATTAATTTTATTGTTAAAAATATAAAGCCTTTGACTTTGCACTGAAACTATACAAAACTTTCTTTTGTAGAAGGTCACGATTTACATAACAATGTGAATAAATGTGAAAGATAAGTTTGACAGTTTTAAAAAAGTACCTGTCGTTATAATTTTTTTCACCTTTATTGTTTGTTTAGCTGTAAATCCAAGTATTTTACAGCTGACGCAGCAGAATCTTAATAAATGTGCAGTAAAATATTAAACTAAAATAATTTTGCTTGGTATTTAGAGGTAATCCATGTATTAGCATCTATAGACGGAAAAAATTATTACATCAAATTAATTTCCAACGGTTAGTGAGTTAACAAAAATGTTTTATGCTTGATGTAAAAAGAACTTGTTTAAAAATATAACTTTTTAAAATGTTGACAAGCCAGTTTATTGAAAATGATTAAACTTATTGAAAATCATTTATGAACAAAAATTACAGACGTGTTTTAAATTGTGATCGTTTGAGAGCTTTAAAACGAGTTTTACACCATTTATTTAAAATTTGTTTATTTATTGTTGCAAAGTTTACAATGGTAACATTCTTACAATACAACATGAATCATATTCCAAATAAAAAAATACTAGAAACTAAAAATAAACAACACAATATTAATGATGACAAAATCAGATAAAATAATTGGTAATTTATTTGTCTCAATACAAGTACAGCATGATTTTAAAACATTCAAAAAATATATTCAAAATATTGGTTTTTGAAAGTTTCGATATCACTCGCAATGTGTACTGTACAAGAAAGTATCAATTAAAATTAAATTAAAACAGACAGATAATAATAATATTTGGTTCGAGTCTGCTACATAGATATTTTGAAATGTTGGTCTGCTAAGTTCTTTAATCTACCGCTCGTTGTCTCTTCTGTTTGAAACTAAGGTGATTTAAATGGCGCCCGGAAAAAATACATTCGGCAAAATATCTTCGGAAAGAATATCTTCTGAAAGACTTTTAAATTCTCAACTAAAAAAAAACTTTTATTTTCCTAAGCCTAAGCGAAACCTTAAAATCAAGCTAAAACGATATAAAAAAATTTAAAAAAAGCTTTAAAAATTTTAATAGTACTGAATAATTTACTGCTGAAAGAAGATATTTTTTCCGGAAGATATTTTGCAGACGGTATTTTTTTCGGACACCATTTAAATTGCAAAATTTTATTTAAAATAGTTTATATTTATGTCGTTTTTAACTTAAAATATTGTTACTTTGAATGGTCATATTTCCATAACGCGAGGTAGAATATGTACAGAACATATATCGGAGCATAGCTCAGACTTTGGGTTATTTTTTTAAAAGGTTAGAAAAAATTGTTTTTCTATGACGTTATCACTACGGCAGATGCGGTGAAAAAAAAAACCTGGTCCCAAAAACACAAAACTTTTTTATTAGTACGAGATAACAAACGCCGATCGGTATGCTGTTAAAACATTTTTTTGGAGTTTTTTCTAAAAGTTTGAGCAAAATCGGCTCGCTTTAATTTTTTTATGGTGCGTTGAAATCGCGCGGTTTTCGCGATTTTTCGCCAAATCAATACACTGCAAAAAAATAGGTTTTGTTTTGCTTCCTGCTCGACGTGTGTACGATTTTGATCATTTTGTTATAATATCAAATGTCTGCCGGTGTCATAGAATATTTCCTCCCCCGTTACAGTTCCTCCGGGGGAAGGAAATATTCTGATTTGGCGTCAGAAATTTCCTCCCTCTCAGAATATTTCCTCACCCTCAGAATATTTCCACCCCCCCCCAAAGGAAATATTCTAGATTTGCGCCAGAATATTCCCTCCCCCGTCTTACTTCACGTTTTCGACACCAATTAACAAAATTAAATATTTTAAAGCTCAAAATATGGAAAAAATGAGCTTTTTTAAGCAGAATGTGTACAACAACCTTGTTTAAATCTTCGATTATGGTTGTTTTTAGGTTAAATAAAACGCAACTAATATTAAATTAATAAGTCAGATTAACGTAAAAAACGTTTTCGAAACCACTTTTATGCAAATTTTTTTGAATTATTTATGAATCAAAAAACTAAATTTTTAAACTGACCCTTACCAATGGCACGTCGTGCAAAATTTTTATCATAATACTAAAATAATGCACAAAGCAATACATATACCCAAATCGGGTTGCCCACGACTCGCTCCCGCCGACTCGCACCCGGCCCAACTCGCTCCCAGCCCAACTCGCTCCCAGCCCAACTCGCTCCCAGCCCAACTCGCTCCCAGCCCGACTCGCTCCCAGCCCAACTCGCTCCCAGCCCGACTCGCTCCCAGCCCAACTCGCTCCCAGCCCAACTCGCTCCCAGCCCAACTCGCTCCCAGCCCGACTCGCTCCCAGCCCGACTCGCTCCCGTTTAAAACTGTAAACGCATTTTTATAACAGAATATTAGTTTAGTAAAAAATGTACATATGACACAAAATTATATAACAAAAGGAAGATGGATTTTCCTGAGCCTAAGCCTAAGCCTAAGCCTCAGCCTAAGCCTCTTTACTGTGCGATAAAGCATAATGTCCAAAAATACACTGCATCACGCATTGCATCAAATCCATCTTCCTTTTGTTATATAATTTTGTGTCATATGTACATTTTTTACTAAACTAATATTCTGTTATAAAAATGCGTTTACAGTTTTAAACGGGAGCGAGTCGGGCTGGGAGCGAGTCGGGCTGGGAGCGAGTTGGGCTGGGAGCGAGTTGGGCCGGGAGCGAGTCGGCGGGAGCGAGTCGGGCCATACCGACCCAAATCAATAAAAACCGACGTATCCATTGTTAAAAAAATGCGTTCAAAAAAAGATATCTGAGCGGCTTTGTAGTATTCAAACAAGTTAGTTAGTTAGGTTAAAGAAGTTTTTATTATTAAATTAAATTTTAGTACTCTTAACTGATAGCATTATAACAAAATAAGAATTAAAACCGACGTGTATTGTATTATTATACTCTTTTTTATTATAAAAAGGAGTATTTGCCAAAGTTAGATTTTTATTAGAAGCTCCTAAACTTTATTAATTTTAAACGGATCTTTGGATTTTTATTTTTAAAGAAGTCAATTTTTTTTGAATACATTTATTTTTGTTATAAATTTAAGGACGAACCTTAAATAACTATAGATTTAAAGGTGAAATTCAGCCCGTGAGTATATTCAATTGAAAGGCTTCATTCTTAGAAATAATTTACATACAGCGGATTTTAATTTGCATACACCGTCGGCAAAATTCAAAAATCCAAACGGTATATAGAAAATAAACTGCACGCAGTTTATTTCTTACGTGAAATTTATCGATTGTCAACAATTCGCCTGCTTTTAAATCTTATGTCAAGTAGCAAGAAAATAATAACATGCATGATTAAAGGTCTAACATGAAACTGCTACCGTTAATTTAAAATAATGGTAATTTCGGAATATTCAAAAATAACACGAGCAGGCTTTTTTGTATTGTGTCAACAAACCGTATATTTTTTGTAAACAGGTTTTTTTTGTAAAAAACTATTATTTAACATTTTTTGTTGAAGAGATTTCCTCTGTAACTATAGGCAAATAAAATCTAGCTGACCTCGATAATTGAAATATTGAATTGACTATTCAACAACAAATATTAAAATTTTTTAACAAAAGCGGTTTAATAATAAAGATCAAAGCCCTATTTTAATAAATATTCAAATTTTTCAATTTGGAACCAAATGCAAATTTTTTTCTGGGCTAAAGTTGGTTAATTTTTGTATATTTTGTAAAAAGGTGAATTAAAAATAATCCTGCGTTTTCATTTGTATTTGTTTTAAAAAACACGTCATAATCGCACAATTTTAATTGGTCGCCCGCTCATGTCTGCATGCTAATTTTCGACATCAGCCAGATATAATTGAATTGAACCATAGCAAAAAAAAAACTGTCGGTTTTAAATAAGAATTTTTTCGTGACAAGAGTATAGCATTCAGTTTAGTGTTCAGTTTAATTAAGTAAAAAACACTTTTCGTACAGTGAAACTTTTATGAAGCAACGCAGTATCGTGAAAGCTTCAAAATGAGCTATCAAACATTAAAATCAGGTCATACAGTGAAAAGTTACATTGAAAAAACGAAAAAGTGCCGAAATTAAATGCGCTACCCTATTGTATTTTGTATGTTTATTTTTGGTTGTATTGTAAGTATGTTACATGACCGTAACCTTTGCAACACAAACTTTTCTTTCTTTCTTTCTTTCAAAAACGCTACAAAAATAGTGTATTAAATAAATTTCATTATTCGATAGGGTCATCAGTGAGAGAACCGTTTTTGGTTTCTATGCCACCAATTTCAAAACCTTTTGAATTTAGCTTTTTGATGGCAAATTTGTAGAAACTATTTATGTCACCACTTTCAATTGCAGTTTTTTTTTAAATTATCGTGATACGAACTTATCTTCCTTGTACATTTTGTCACACTATTTCCATACCATTTTGGAATTTGAAAATTTTTTTAGAAAGCCTATACAAACTTCGTTTGCGTTTTTTTTAAATCAAAATATGTCGCAAATAACATAGATTTTTTGTTTAATACGTCTTAATGGTACATAATTTTCAATTGTTTGGTTTGTTTCTAAAAAAATTTGGTACAGATTTTCTACAGAATTTGAATTTTTTATGAGTTTAGCCTATTTAATGTTTTCTAACTCGTTTTTAATACTGCTACAATCAGCAGAATTAAAATATTGAGCAGTGGAAGGTTTAGGAGAAACAGTGAACATGACTTGACAATGTATCAAAAAATGGTCGCACATAAAGCTAAAAGTTTCATTTTGATTATAGTCACCAATTAATTTTTTTTTATTTGTCATTATTAAGTCAAGTAAATTTCCACTATTATGAGTAGGAAAGTCAATAAAATGAAATAACCCATTTTCAATTACAGATTCTAAAAAAATTTCATGAATATTGTTTGTATTTAGTACTTTAGGAATTTTCAAGTCTATATAGCCGGCGCGTTGTAATCACCCAAAAATGCACGTATTTTAATTACAAAATTGTGCGTTTAGTTCCGATAGCAACTGGATATATTCTATTTGATTTTCACGGCAAAAAAAATTTGACGAGCGATATTGACAAATTACTCTTAGTTTTTCATTTTTTCAGCCAAAAATGGCTAGAGCAACACTTTCAAGTAGTGACAATTTTTTTTCAACTTCTACTAAAATAGCTTTAATTTTCTTTTTAATAAGTATACACACACCGCTCCTATTGGTAGTAATAGTAGTAATAATAGTTGTAAGTAATAGTAGTATGCAATAGCAATAGTAGAATATTAGTTCAGAAATTGCTTCAAAAGCTTTAATTAGAGTTAATTTTTAGTTTAGGGCTTTTATGACTAAAGACATGACAGTATTGTTACGTGCCTTCAAGACTTATATTAGGCCTTTAGTAGAATTGTATATTTGGTCACCCTTCTTAAAAAAAGATATAAAGTTAATTGAACAAGTTCAAAAAAACTTTTACAAAAAGGCTTTATCTTAGATGTTCTCTTCCTCATGTTAACTATATAACAAGAATAGCTGAGTTACGTTTAGAAAAACTTGTTACTAGGCGGTTAAAAACCGATTTAATTTTATGTTTTAAATTACTGAATGGTTTGGTAGATGTAGATTACCGATTTTTTTTGAAATAAATGAAGAAACGCGCACAAGGGGAAACGGCCTTAAACTTAAATCAAAATGTGTCTTGTTATATATTTAATCACTGTATGTAATGTACCCTTAGTTTATGAAACATACGTCTTGAACACCGTTAACGCATTATAAGGATGTCGTCCAAATAGGACGCCTTTCACAATGAGACAAAAAAAGCTGTTTTTCTCCCCTTTGTAAAGGAGTTCAGTCAGCGATTTTTTTTCAGGAATAAAATGCACACAAACAGAACTAGCTGGACAAAAGCCAGAAAACTATTGGAATAAACATGTTAACAATAAAAAAGTAGTGCTTGAGTATTTTTCCTATAGAGCTACTATTCGAATAAAGGTTTTTTAGTGTAAAAAAAGGTACATAACTACTAGCGCCAATCATATGTAGAAGGAAAATTGAGAAACAGCGAGCGACTAGTACGTTACGGTTTAATTCTCAAATATTTATTGGTTTTGAAGTATTCAACACTTATTACACAAAATTTCTCAATCTTTTGATGTTGCAAAAGCAAAAGCAGTTTTAGGATTACGTTTTGCCGCTTTATTAGGTACGGCGCTGCTGGCGCGCTTGTTTCCCAGTTTTTTAATGTTTCAATTACAGAAAATGCTTAATTTGAAAGTTTTGAAATTAACTTTGAAATTAATAAACTTTAAGTTTTGAATCATTTTACAGCAAAACATTAAAAAAAAATTATGTAGGTTTAAAGTAGTTTAAAAGCACAAATTTCATTTTTATTTTTTACTAATTCGAAATCACTGTTAGGGATCATACTATTTAGTGGTGATTTTACTTGTTGACGTTTAATTTAAAAACAAAAGTTTATTTAGCACAAACTGATATTTTTCAGCACTTCAACATACATAAAACAATGTATCGTGTAGCGATTTTTTATGAAGTATAGGTTTAGTTTTAAGAAGATAAGAAAGCTCCAACTTTTTTTCAAATTTTATTTCTTTACTTTATTTACATCTTTTTGGTACAGTTCAAGAAGCATTATTTAAAACCAACTCGGAATTCCACAGGGAAGCGACATTTAATTCAAACACTGAAATGTTGTTGTTGACTAATGCGAGCCATTTTATTTCAAATTCCATTTATTAATATTTGAAATGGTTAAAATAAAGAAAAATATACCTATTTATATCTGAAAAACGTCATTTATTGTGCAGAAAGAATATTAAGAAAATTATGAAAAAATTACTTATTTTTAGTAATATATTTTTTTTTACCTTGTTTTTATATTAATATATTCATTTTGAATCAGATATTAGAGATTTTGTATACGACTTTGGCTCATCTTATGTAAATTACAAAATGAACTGACTTAGCTCGCTACGTTTAAATTAAAACAAAATTCAAAACATTCAATGTTTATTACGGCTGTATTTTTTACGCACTTTAGGCCGCGTAGTGAAGTTAATTTAATATACAATGGGCATTTCCATTATATTTTTTTAATTTTTTTATCATTCTTTTTGCGCGGCGGCTGCGCAACCACTCTGTCATTTCTACAGTGCAGTTAATTTTCAGTATCTAAGTCTCCCAACAATCCAATTAGATATTTTTGTTTCATTTTTAACCATATACTTCCAATTGACTGCTTATTAATAAATTATTTGATAAAATTTATTAGCCACTAAGTATATAACCTTATTGTTTTGTTGTTTAATTTAAAATATTTTTTGTTGTTTGTTTTGTTTGTAATTTTTTTTGTGACTTGTTGGTATATTTTTTTTTTTTTTTTTTACTCTAATTTATTTATATTAATAGTAGTAATAGTAATAGTAATAGTAGTAATTGTAATAATAGTAATAGTAGTAATAATAATAATAATAATAGTAACAATGATAATAGTAAATTGTAACAATAATAGTAATAATCTAATAGTAGTATTGATAATAATAATGGTTAGAGTCATAATTTACTCTAATAATAATAATAATAGAATAGTAATGTAATAATAATAATAGTAACAGTATAATAATAGTTAATAGAATAGTAGTAGAATAATACTTAATAATAGTAATAATAATAATAATAATAATGTAATTATAGTAGTAGTAATAATAGTACTAGTAACAAAATTAATAGTAATAATAAAAAAATAGTAATTATAGTGATAGTAATAATAATAAAAATTCTAATAATAATAGTAATAGTAGCTATAGTAGTAATAATGGTGATGGTGATAGTAACAAATTCATAATAGTTAATAGGCTAGTGAATAATGAATGGTAACTATAGTAATAGTAAAATAGTAATAATAATGCATATTAAATAAAAAAGAACCATAGTAGTAAAAAAATAATAATAATAGTAATAACAGTAATAATAGTTAAAGTAATAATAGAATAATAATAGTTAATATTTTTTAGAATAATAATAGTAATAATATTTATTATGTATTATTAGATAATAATAACATTTGGATAGATGATGAATATTTAAACTCACTCAAAAAATCCAATTTTTTAAACAGTAAGATAATGTTTTTTACTAAAAAATAAACTAAAGAATATTTAGAAAGTAAACGTTCACTATAAGTATTTAAATAGAAATAAGAGGGCGGAAGGAGGGCCCATTGGGCCCACTTGTCTCTAAGTACATTTATGATAGGCACCTTGCACTGGAACTCGGTTTATACATGAAGTATGCAATAAACATCGCAAGTCACCATAATGGATAATTACCATTCCTCTTATTTTTCGTAGTATGCAGATTAACGATCGAAGAGCACACTTTTCAAAGACTAATATTAAGCCTACGACAAGTGAAAAAAATACGGTAATTCTCCATTCTAGTGACTAGCTATGTTTATTGCATACTTTATATTAAACTAACTTCATGCAAGGTGCCTATAGGGGGAAGGAGATTGAACCTAAATTTCAGAGATGGTTAAAACCGAGAAATGCATTTGCTACCATATAGTTTTTTTATAAAGTGCCTTCAAAATCAGTTAAAAAACAACTAATTTTAAGGTTAAAAAGCCTTTTTATTGCAAATTGAAGCATTTTTTTGCTTAGACCACTCATTTTGACCTCAAAACCTCGAGTTAGCAGCAGTTAAATGTCAGATTCAAAGCCTTTTTTCATTTTTCCAAAATCGGGGGATAACGTTATTCTCCAACCCCTTCTAAGTGCAGGGGAAAGAAGTTAAACGTCCATCTCATGATTTGGGGGGTGATGCCCTTCCCCTTATGCTCATGTACGGTCACGGTAAGAACTTATCAATTTTACACACAAAAATTCAAGTATATTTTATATAACTAGTCTCCAAACTATAATGCAGCAAATATATTTAGAAAGCTTTTTTATTGAAAATAGCGTAAGTCATAACAAAGAGACAGAACTAAAAATATTTTTAAAAATAATTAGTCAGTAAAAAACTTCTTTTTTATTTTCAGATGTTGTCAAAGTTGCTATAATATAATATATTAGTTTAAATTTTTAATATTTCCAAAAAAACTACGCATTAAACAAGCTCAAAAATGAAAAATTATATTAAACCTTTAATTTTTTTTCGCTATATTAATGCGAAAAAGAATAAAAAAGAAGTTTTTTACTGAATTATTATTTAAAAATATTTTTAAGTTCTGTTCTTTTTGTTATGACGTTATTTTTAATAAAAAAAAGCTTTTCAAAAAATACATATTTGCTGCATTATAGTTTGTGTATAACTTAGTTATATAATATTTATTGAATTTTTGTGTGTAAAATTGGTATGATTTTACCAGACCGATTTTTGCATGAGACCTAAGGGGAAAAGGGCTAACCCCCGATAAGTTGAGATGAGCGTTTCATTTCCTTTCCCCCTGCACTTAGAAGGGGGTTGAGAAAAATGTTATCCCCGATTTTGGAAAAATGAAAAAAGGCTTTAAACTAACATTAACTGCTGCCAATAAGTTAAGAGTCAAAATGAGTGGTTTAAGCAATAAAAATGCTCCAATTTGCAATAAAAGGCTTTTAGCACTTAAAATTCATTGTTTTTAACCTATTTTGAAAATGCACTCCAGAAAAAAACAATATGGGTAGTAAAATGCGTTTTTCTTAGTAACCACCACCCCCTACATCCAGGTTTAATCCCCCCTTCCCCCTATAGGCACCTTGCACTGGAACTCAGTTTATACATAAAGTATGCAATAAACATAGCGAGTCACTATAATGGATAATTACCGTATCTCCCACTTGTCTTTTGTAGTATGCAGATCAACCCTCAAAAGCCCAAAATTTCGATCAGTTCATGTCCGTCTCAAAAGTGAGTGGAGAAAAACGGTAATTTCTCCATTCTGGTGACTCGCTATGTTTATTAGTATAATATATAGAGACCGAGTTCCGGTGCAATTGCCTATCATAAATGTACTGAGCAAGTGGGCCAGTGGCATTCCTCACCCTATTATTTCTATTTGATACTTTCTATAGGTGGATAGGTTTTCTTTAAATATTTTTAATTTAATATTTTTAGTAAAATAAACATTATTTTTACCGTTTTAAAAAATTTGGATTTTTGAGCAGTTTAATATCAATATCATTTATCCAAATATTTTCTAGAATACATAATATAGATTTATTTGTCTTTTAATATTATTACTATCTAGTTTTCTATTATTACTTTTACTATTATCACTGTTTACTTTTACTATTATTTTTACTATTCTCATGGGGCTATTCTGATTTAATACGCATTATCTTTACTATTTTTACTATTTATAGCTACTATTTATTTTTACTGGCTCTATTTTACTAATTTTACTATTACTATTACTATTATTACTCCTATAACTACGATTACTATTTACTTCTTTATTATTATTTACTATCACTACTAATTACTCTTTATTATTTACTACATTGTTACTAATTTCTGCTCTACTGTATGACTTGCATTATTATTATTATTATTACTATTATTAGTATTATTTCTACTACTATCTCTATTACTATTAATACTGTTACTATTACTATTCTTAATACTTACTATCTACTATCACCACGAATTTCTTTACTATTACTTTTACCATTATTATTTTTACCGATACCACTATTCCAATTATTACTATTATTGTTAACCTGTAGTTGTTACTATTCTTACTATTATTATTTCTACTACTATTTGCAATTACTATTACTATTTACTATTACTACTAATATAGAGTACTATTAGCTAGTTATTTTTATTGTGGTAAACTAAAATGACAATCACACACACAAAAATTACAAACAAAACAACAACACAAAACACTAAATTAAACAACAAAACAATAAGGTTACAATACTCGTGGCTAATTTATCAAACCGTAATAGCAGTCAATGAAATTATATGGTTAAAATTAAAAAAAAACACCAGATTGGATTGTTGCAAAATAGACTAAACTGACGGCACTGTAAAAATGACAGAGCGGTCGCGCAGCCGCCGCGCCAAAATAATTATAAAAAATTAAAAAACAATAATGGGAAAATTGTCCATTGTATATTAAATTAATTTATTACGCGGCCTAAAGTGCGTCAAAAATAGGCTGGAATAAACATTGAATGTTTTGAATTTCGTTTTTTTAATTTAAACGTAGCGACTCAGTCAGTTTCGTTTGTAATTTACATAAGATGGCAAAAATCTTATACAAAATCTCTAATCTATTCTATATGAATATATTAATATAAAAACAAGGTAAAAAAAAACATATATTTATGACAGAAAGTAATTTTTCATAATTTTCTTAATATCTTTCTGCACAATGACGTTTTCAGATATAAATCAAGCTATATTTTCTTGCTAACAGTTTCAAAGATGTAAAAAAATGGATTTGAAAATGATTTGCTGGCGTAATCAACGACGTTCAGTGTTTTAAGTTGATGTCGCTTCCTGAGTGGAATTCGAGTTTATTACGAAATAACGTCTTAACTGTACCAAAGGGTACGAAAAAAAGAAAGAATAAAATTTGAAAAAAATCTTAGCTTTCTTAGTTTTATTAAGTTTTGATTATTTATACTTGCATAGAAATTGGCTACACGATGATATGTTTCACTACGTTGAAGTACTGAAGAAGATATCAGTTTGTGCTAAATAAACTTTTTGTTTTGATTGGACGTCACAAAAGTAAAAAAATCACCGCTAAAATAATACTTTATCCTGAACAGTGATTTCGAATTCATAAAAAATAAAAATCAAATCACATTTTTAAACTTTTTTTAAACCTACATCATTTTTTTAATGTTTGCTTTTGTAAAACTATTCAAAACTTAAAAATTAATTTTTAAAAATTGGTAAATAAACTTTAAATTAAGCATTTTCTGTAGGTTGAAAAAAACATTTTTAAAAACTGGGAAACAAGCGCGCCAGCCACCGCCCGTACCTACAAACCGGCAAAAAACTAAAAATCCCCAAAAACTGCTTTGCTTTTTGCGATATTTAAAAAGTATTTAAGAAATTTTGAAGAAAAGTTGCAGATTTTTAGACCCGAATAAATATTTGAAATATTTAAACCGTAAATACTAGTCTTGCTCGCTGTTTCTAGATTTTCCTTTCTACATAAGATTGGCGCTAGTAGTATATTATCTCTTCTTAACACTAAAAACCTTGTCCCAAAATAGTCTATCAGAAAATACTCAAGCACTACTTTTTATTGTTAACATGTTTCTTCCAATAGTTTTCTGGCTTTTGTCCCAGCTAGTTCTGTTTGTGTGAATTTTATTCCTGAAAAAAAATCGCTGACTGAACTCCCTTTTACGAAGGGGCGAAAAACAGCATTTTTTGTCTCATTGTGAAAGGCGTCTATTGCGACAACATCCTTATAATAACTTAACGGTGTTACATTACCCATGTTTTCGTGAACTAAGGATCACGTACATACAGTGATTAAATATATAACAAGACACGTTTCGATTTAAGTTTAAGTCTTTTGGGTTTTGTTAGCATTTTCTTGGTCTGTTTCAAAAAAATAGATTGGTCTTGCATCTACCAAAAACATTCGGTAATTTTGAACATAAAATTAATCGGTTTTTAACCGCCTAAGTTAACAAGTTTTTCTAAACGTAACTCCAGCTATTCTTGTTTATATAGTTAACATCAAGAGAAGAACATCTAAGATAAACCTTTTTGTAAAAGTTTTTTTTGAACTTGTTCAATTAACTTTATATCTTTTTTAAAAGGGTGACCAATATACAATTTCTACTAAAGGCCTAATATAAGTCTTGAAGGCACGTAACAATACTGCTCATGTCTTTAGCTATAAAAGCCCTAAATTTAAAATTAACTCTAATTAAAGCTTTTCGAAGCAATTTCTGAACTAGTATTCAACTATTGCTATTGCAGTACTACTATTACTTACAGACTATTATTTCTACTATTACTACCAATAGGAGCGGTGTGTGTATACTTATTAAAAGAAAATTAAAGCTATTTTAGTAGAACTTGAAAATAGTCACTACTTGGAAAGTGCTTCTCGTAGCCATTTTTGGCTGAAAAAATGAAAAACTAAGAGAGTAATTTGTCAATATCGCTCGTCAATATTTTTTTGCGTGAAAATGAATGGATAATATATCCAGTTGTATCGGAACTAAACGCACAATTTGGTAATTAAAATACGTGCATTTTTGATTACAACGCGCCGGCTATATAGAGCTGAAAATTCCTAAGTACTATAAAATACAAACAATATTCATGAAGTTTTTTCAGAATCTGTAATGAAAATGGGTTATTTCAGTTTATTGACTTTCCTACTCATACAGTGGAAGATTTACTTGACTTGATAATGACAAATAAAAAAAAATTAATTGGTGACTATAATCAAAATGAAACTTTTAAGCTTTATGTGCGACCATTTTTTGATACATTGTAAAGTAATGTTCACTAATTCTCCTAAACCTTCCACTGCTCAATATCTTAATTCTGCTGATGCTAGCAAGTATTCCTAAAACGAGTTAAAAACATTAAATGGCTAAACTCATAAAAAATTCAACTATCTGTAGAAAATCTGTACCAAACTTTTTTTAAAAAAGTTAAACAATTGAAAATTATGTACCATTAAGACGTATTAAACAAAAAATCTATGCTTATTTGCTTCATATTTCGATTTAAAAAAAACGCAAACTAAGTTTGTATAGGCTTTCTAAAAAAATTTTCAAATTCCAAAATGGTATGGAAATAGTGTGACAAAATGTACAAGGAAGATAAGTTCGTATCACGATAATTTAAAAAAAAAACTGCAATTGAAAGTGGTGACATAAATAGTTTCTACAAATTTGCCATCAAAAAGCTAAATTCAAAAGGTTTTGAAATTGGTGGCATAGAAACCAAAAACGGTTCTCTCACTGATGACCCTATGGAATAATAAAACTATTTTAATACACTATTTTTGTAGCGTTTTTGAAAGAAAGAAAGAAAAGTTTGTGTTGCAAAGGTTACGGTCATGTAACATACTTACAATACAACCAAAAATAAACATACAAAATACAATAGGGTAGCGCATTTAATTTCGGCACTTTTTCGTTTTTTCAATGTAACTTTTCACTGTATGACCTGATTTTAATGTTTGATAGCTCATTTTGAAGCTTTCACGATACTGCGTTGCTTCATAAAAGTTTCAGTGTACGAAAAGTGTTTTTTACTTAATTAAACTGAACACTAAACTGAATGCTATACTCTTGTCACGAAAAAATTCTTATTTAAAACCGACAGTTTTTTTTTGCTATGGTTCAATTCAATTATATCTGGCTGATGTCGAAAATTAGCATGCAGACATGAGCGGGCGACCAATTAAAATTGTGCGATTATGACGTGTTTTTTAAAACAAATACAAATGAAAACGCAGGATTATTTTTAATTCACCTTTTTACAAAATATACAAAAATTAACCAACTTTAGCCCAGAAAAAAATTTGCATTTGGTTCCAAATTAAAAAATTTGAATATTTATTAAAATAGGGCTTTGATCTTTATTATTAAACCGCTTTTGTTAAAAAATTTTAATATTTGTTGTTGAATAGTCAATTCAATATTTCAATTATGAGGTCAGCTAGATTTATTTGCCTATAGTTACAGAGGAAATCTCTTCAACAAAAAATGTTAAATAATAGTTTTTTACAAAAAAAACCTGTTTACAAAAAATATACGGTTTGTTGACACAATACAAAAAAGCCTGCTCGTGTTATTTTTGAATATTCCGAAATTACCATTATTTTAAATTAACGGTAGCAGTTTCATGTTAGACCTTTAATCATGCATGTTATTATTTTCTTGCTACTTAACATAAGATTTAAAAGCAGGCGAATTGTTGACAATCGATAAATCTCACGTAAGAAATAAACTGCATGCAGTTTATTTTCTATATACCGTTTGGATTTTTGAATTTTGCCGACGGTGTATGCAAATTAAAATCCGCTGTATGTAATACTCTAAGAATGGAAGCCTTTCAATTGAATATACTCACGGGCTGATTTTCACCTTTAAATCTATAGTTATTTAAGGTTCGTCCTTAATTCAAAAATAAATGTATTCAAAAAAAATTGACTTCTTTAAAAATAAAAATCCAAAGATCCGTTTTAAAATTAATAAAGTTTACGAGCTTTCTAATAAAAATCTAACTTCGCGGAAATACTCCTTTTTATAATAAAAAAGAGTATAATAATACAATACACGTCGGTTTTAATTCTTATTTTGTTATAATGCTATCAGTTAAGAGTACTAGATTTTAATTTAATAATAAAAACTTCTTTAACCTAACCAACTAACTTGTTTCAATACTACAAAGCCGCTCAGATATTTTGAACGCGTTTTTTTAACAATGGATACGTCGGTTTTGGATTTAGGTAGGTATGGCCCCGACTCGCTCCCAGCCCGACTCGCTCCCAGCCCAACTCGCCCTTTCCCAGCCCAACTCGCTCCCAGCCCGACTCGCTCCCGGCCCCACTCAGCCTATTGCTCCCGGTTAATTCCTCATATCACCACGCGTTTGTTATAACAAAATGTATTTAAAGCAGTTTAGTAAAAAATGTACATATGACACAAAAATTATATAACAAAAGGAAGATGGATTTGATGCAATGCGTGATGCAGTGTATTATTAGAGATTATGCTTTATCGCACAGTAAAGAGGCTTAGGCTTAGGCTTAGGCTGAGGCTTAGGCTTAGGCTTAGGCTTAGGCTTAGGCTTAGGCTTAGGCTTAGGAAAATCCATCTTCCTTTTGTTATATAATTTTGTGTCATATGTACATTTTTTACTAAACTAATATTCTGTTATAAAAATGCGTTTACAGTTTTAAACGGGAGCGAGTCGGGCTGGGAGCGAGTCGGGCTGGGAGCGAGTTGGGCTGGGAGCGAGTTGGGCTGGGAGCGAGTTGGGCTGGGAGCGAGTCGGGCTGGGAGCGAGTCGGGCTGGGAGCGAGTTGGGCTGGGAGCGAGTTGGGCCGGGAGCGAGTTGGGCTGGGAGCGAGTTGGGCTGGGAGCGAGTTGGGCTGGGAGCGAGTTGGGCTGGGAGCGAGTTGGGCCGGGAGCGAGTCGGCGGGAGCGAGTCGTGGGCAACCCAATATTTCATGTTGCGAAAAATTTGCATATTGCTACCATACAGCTTTAACCATTTCAATTTGCTTGCTCACTGGACACTATTCGCGCACAAAAAATTATGTATGACGGAAGTAAAACCTAGTTCATGCGAAGAGCTTACCCCGGTAAGGTTTACGTAGGACATTTGTCATAAGAAAATATCACCGTGAGACGAAGGTTTTACCTTCGTTCTAGGAAGGTTTCACGGTTGTAGTGGGGAAAAAGGCCTTCACGGGAACATGTTAATTTGAGCACGCTGTGCGCACAGTTTAGGAAATATTGTTTTTATAGCAAAGAAAACAGTAGTTCTTTTACAGCAAAATCTAAATAGTTTCATATAATAACGATAAAACCGATTTTCCTTCAGTTATCTAAAATATACCGATTTATTATTTTTTTGCAAATAGAAGACCTATGCATAGGTAGCCAAAAATTTGAAATTTTAATACTGGATCATAAAGCCGACAAGTAGTATTAAATAAATAGGGCCAATTTTCTCCAGAAAATTATTGTCGGTAAAAGTACGTTTCCAACTCATTTATTGGTCGGAATTTTATTAAAATTTAAAAATTTGTGGCTTTCGATAATTTTCCTTTGAAATCCGTTAATTATTAACGATTACTAAGATACCCGTTAAAAATTTTTTAAAATACTTTTTTTAAAAACTATTTTTTTTAATGTTTTTTGCAATATTTAACTTACTAAAAACGTTAAACATAAGTTTAAACAAGCATTTGAAACACCTTGAGACAGTTTTCAACGTTAAAATACTTTTTTAACAAAATTAAAATTGTTTTTAAATGACCAATATTTGGGAGTACTAACATTATTATAGCATGTAATATGTTGTTCAAAGTTAGCAACAAAGTTGAACTTTATCAAAGAAAGCTTCATTACTATAAATCTTTTCAAAAAACTCCAATAAACTTTTGTGAAGCACTGATAATTTTTTTTGTGCGCGAATAGTGTCCAGTGAGCAAGCAAATTGAAATGGCTAAAGCTGTATGGTAGCAATATGCAAATTTTCGCAACATAAAATATGGGTTGCCCACGACTCGCTCCCCCCGCCTCGCTCCCGGCCCAAGTCGCTCCCCGCCCAACTCGCTCCCAGCCCAACTCGCTCCCAGCCCAACTCGCTCCCGGCCCAACTCGCTCCAGGCCCGACTCGCTCCCAGCCCCAACTCGCTCCCAGCCCAACTCTCTCCCAGCCCGACTCGCTCCCAGCCCAACTCGCTCCCAGCCCAACTCGCTCCCAGCCCAGACTCGCACCTCCCAGCCCCGACTCGCTCCAGCCCGACTCGCTTCCGTTCTAAAACTGTAAACGCATTTTTATAACAGAATATTATTTTAGTAAAAAATGTACATATGACACAAAATTATATAACAAAAGGAAGATAGAACTTTTCAGCTTAAGCCTAAGCCTAAGCCTAAGCCTAAGCCTAAGCCTAAGCTTCAGCCTAAGCCTAACTTGCCTCTTTACTGTGCGATAAAGCATAATGTCTAAAAATACACTGCATCACGCATTGCATCAAATCCATCTTCCTTTTGTTATATAATTTTGTGTCATATGTACATTTTTTACTGACATTTAAATATACTGTTATAAATCATTTCCATTTTAAACAAAGCAGTGGGCTGAGAGCAAGTGGGGCTGGGAGCCGTGAGCTCAGAGATTGAGCCAAACCGTGGGCGGGAGCGAGTCGGCAAGACCCAACCCCAAATCAAAAAACCGAAGCGTATCCATTAGAAAAAACACATTTTCAAGAAGAATTGTCTGAGCGGCTTTGGTATTCAAACAAGTTAGTTGGTTGCAGTTTTTATTATTAATTAAAATTTCATCTTCTTAACTGATAGTATAACAGAAAATAAGAGTAACCAAACATGCTATTATACTCTTTTTTATTATAAAAAGAAAATTATTTGCAAAAGTAAATTTTTGTCAAAGCTCCTAACTTTTATAATTTTAAACGGATCTTTGCAAAACTTTTATTTTTTAAAGAAGTTTCAATTTTTTTTTGAATACAGTTTATTTTTGTTATAATTTAAGGACGAACGTAGGAGTATGACTATAGATTTAAAGGTGAAACTAGGCCCGTAATAACTTCAGATTACTTAGAAATAATTACATACAGCGGATTTTAATTTGGTGCACCGTCGGCAAAAATTCCAACATTTATATGCAAAAAAAATAAACCACGTTTAACCTTTACGTGGAATTTATCGATTGTATTTTCAAATTGCGCCTGCTTTTTAAATCTTATGTCAAGTCGCGGAGATGATAACATGCATGGGTAAAGGTCTCATCGGAAACTGCTACCGTTAATTTGAGAATAATGGTTCAGGAAATTTGCAAAAAATAACACGAGCAGGCTTTTTTTGCTATTTGTGTCAACAAACCGTATTTTTTGTAGAGACGGTTTTTTTTTGTAAAAAACTATTATTTAACATTTTGTTAGAAAATTTGCTCTGTAACTATAGGCAAATAGAAGTGCTCAGCTGACCTCGATAATTGAAATATTGAATTGACTATTCAACAAACAACAATGGATTGAAAATTTTTTAACAAAAGCAGTTTTTAATTGAGATTATTCAACCTTATTTTGGGAAATATTGGTCAAATTTTTTCAATTTGGAACCCAAATACAAATTTTTTTCTGGGCTTAAGGGAGTTGGTTAATTTTTTTGTATATTTTGTAAAAAGGTGAATTTAAACTGCCTACATTTCATTTGTGATTTGTTTTAAAAAAACACGTCATAATCGCACAATTTAATTGGTCGCCGCTCCATGTTCTGCATAGATTTTGAACAGTTTCAGCCAATATGAATTGAACCATAGCGAAAAAAAAACTGTCGGTTTTGAATCGATTTTTCGTGACTAGTGTTCCGGTTAGATTAAGTAAAAAAACACTTTTCGTACAGTGAAACTTTTATGAAGCAACGCCGCGTCGTGGAACTTCAAAATGACTATCAAACATTAAAATCAGGTCATACAGTGAAAAGTTACATTGAAAACAGAAAAAGTGCCAAAATTCAATAGTTTTACCCTATTGTTGTCTGTTATTTTTGGTTGTATTGTAGTCAAATATTCAACCGTTCTTTGCAACACAACTTTTCTTTCTTTCTTTCAAAAACGCTACAAAAATAGTGTATTAAATAAATTTCATTATTCGATCAGTTCATCAGTGAGAACCGTTTTTGGTTTCTATGCCACCAATTTCAAAAGTTTAGCTTTTTGATGGCAAATTTGTAGAAACTATTTATGTCACCACTTTCAATTGCAGTTTTTTTTTTAATTATGCGTAAAAGTGATACGAAGTTTTATACTTCCCTTGTACATTTTGTCACACTATTTCCATACCATTTTGGAATTTGAAAATTTTTTTAGAAAGCCTATTCCTCGTTTTTTTTAAATCAAAATATGTCGCCAAAATAACATAGATTTTTTGTTTAAACCTAAATCGTACATAATTTTCGATTGTTTCGTTTTGTTTCTAAAAAAAAATTTGGTACAGATTTTCTCAGAATTTGAATTTTTTTATGAGTTTTAGCCTATTTAATGTTTTCTAACTCGTTTTTAATCTGCTCATGCAGATATTGAGCAGTGGAAGGTTTAGGAGAGAACAGTGAACATAAACTAACAATGTATCAAAAAATGGTCGCACATAAAGCTAAAACTTTCATTTTGATTATAGTCACCAATTAATTTTTTTATTTGTAGTTATTAATTGCGGAGTAAATTTCATTATGAGTAGGAAAGCTCAAAATAAAATGAAATAACCCATTTTCAATTACAGATTCTAAAAAAATTTCATGAATATTGTTTGTATTTAGTAGTTTCAGAATTTTTCAGTCTCGTATAGCCGGCGCGTTGTAATCACCCAAAAATGCACATTATTTTAATTACAAGAAAAAAAATAGGCCAACTCAAATACTGTATTCTATTTATTTTTCACGGCAAAAAAAAATTTGACGACAATATTGACAAATTACTCTTAGTTTTTCATTTTTCGCCCAAAATGGCTAGAGCAATTTTTTCAAGTAGTCAACAACTTTTTCAACTTCTACTAAAAATAGCTTTAATTTTCTTTTTAATAAGTTGTCGCGCCCGGCTCTATTGGTAGTAATAGTAGGTAATAGTTGTAATAGTAGTATGCAATAGCAATAGTAGAATGTCAGAAATTGCTTCAAAGACTTAGTAGGAGTTAATTTTCAGGTATATGACTAAAGACATGAACATGTTACATACCTTCAAGACTTATATTAGGCCTTTAGTAGAATTATTGGTCACCCTTCTTAAAAAGATATAAAGTTAATTGAACAAGTTCAAAAAAAACTTTTACAAAAAAGGCTTATCTAAATGTTATTACTTCCTAATGCTAACTATATAACAAGAAAAAATGGCTTAACGTTACGTTTAGAAAAACTTGTTTTTATTAGCAGTTTAAAACCGATTTAATTTTATTTTAAACTACTGAATGGTTTCGTAAATGTAATTACGATTTTTTTGAAATAAATGGAAGAAAAAACGCGCACAAGGGAAAACGGCCTTCTTAAATCAAAATGTGTCTTGTTATATATTTAATCACTGTATGTAATGTACCCTTAGTTTATGAAACATACGTCTTGAACACCGTTAACGCATTATAAGGATGTCGTCCAAATAGGACGCCTTTCACAATGAGACAAAAAAAGCTGTTTTTCTCCCCTTTGTAAAGGAGTTCAGTCAGCGATTTTTTTTCAGGAATAAAATGCACACAAACAGAACTAGCTGGACAAAAGCCAGAAAACTATTGGAATAAACATGTTAACAATAAAAAGTAGTGCTTGAGTATTTTTCCTATAGACTATTTTGGAATAAAGGTTTTTTAGTGTTAAGAAGAGGGTACATAACTACTAGCGCCAATCATATGTAGAAGGAAAATTGAGAAACAGCGAGCGACTAGTACATTTTACGGTTTAAAATATTTCAAATATTTATTGGTTTAAAATCTGGACCCCTTCTCTTCAAAATTTCTTAAATACTTTTTAAATATTGCAAAAGCAAAAGCAGTTTTTGGGGATTTTTAGTTTTTTGCCGCTTTGTAGGTACGGCGCTGCTGGCGCGCTTGTTTCCCAGTTTTTTAATGTTTCAATTACAGAAAATGCTTAATTTAAAAGTTTGGAATTGACTTTTTAAAATTAATTTTTAAGTTTTGAATAGTTTTACAAGCAAAACATTAAAAAAAACTATGTAGGTTTAAAGTAGTTTAAAAGCACAAATTTCATTTTTATTTTTTACTAATTCGAAATCACTGTTCAGGATAATACTATTTTAGTGGTGATTTTTACTTTTGTGACGTTTAATTAAAAAACAAAAGTTTATTTAGCACAAACTGATATTTTTCAGCACTTCAACGTAGTGAAACATATTATCGTGTAGCAATTTTTATGAAGTATAGGTTTAAACTTAAGAAACTAAGAAAGCTAAGATTTTTTCAAATTTTATTTTCTTCTTTTTGTACCCTCTTTGGTACAGTTAAAGACGCTTATTTTGAACTAAACTCGAATTCCACCAGGAAGCGACATTACTTAAACACTGAATGTTGTTGGATTAATGCCAGCAGTTTATTTCAAATCCATTTTTTAATATTTGAAATGGTTAAAATAAAAAAATAAAAATATACCAATTTATATCTGAAAACGTCATTTATTGTGCAGAAAGATATTAAGAAATCATGAAAAAATTACTTTCTGTCATAATAAATGTTTTTTTACCTTGTTTTTATATTAATATATTCATATAGAATAAATATTAGAGATTTTGTATAAGATTTTGGGTCATCTTATGTAAATTATAAAATGAACTGACTCAGCTCGCTACGTTTAAATTAAAACGAAATTCAAAACATTCAATGTTTATTCTAGCTGTATTTTCTACGCACTTCAGGCCGCGTAATAAAATTAATTTAAAATACAATGGGCATTTCCATTATTGTTTTTAATTTTTTTATAATTATTTTGCGCGGCGGCTGCGCGACCGCTCTGTCATTTCTACAGTGCCGTTGAGTTTAGTCTATAAGTCTTTGCAACAATCCAATCTGGGTGTTTTTTTTTAATTTTAACCATATACTTCCAATTGACTGCTTATTAATGAATTTGATAAAATTTGTAGCCACTAGTATTGTAACCTTATTGTTTTGTTGTTTAATTTGAAGTGTTTTTGTGTTGTTTGTTTTGTTTGTAATTTTTGTGTGTGTGATTGTCATTTTGAGACTTGTACTACAATAAAAATAACTAACTAATAGTACTTATATTAATAGTAGTAATAGTAATAGTAATAGTAGTAATTGTAATAATAGTAATAGTAGTAATAATAATAGTAATAATAGTAACAATGATAATAGTAAGTTGTAACAATAATAGTAATAATTGTAATAGTGGTATCGGTAATAATAATGGTAAGAGTAATAGTAAAAGTAATCGTGGTGATAGTAGATAGTAATATTAATAATAGTAATAGTAACAGTATTAATAATAGTAATAGAGATAGTAGTAGAAATAATACTAATAATAGTAATAATAATAATAATGTAATTATAGTAGTAGTAATAATAGTACTAGTAACAAAAGTAATAGTAATAATAAAAATAGTAATTATAGTGATAGTAATAATAATAAAAGTAGTAGTAATAATAGTAATCGTAGTTATAGTAGTAATAATAGTAATAGTAATAGTAACAAATTAGTAATAGTAATAGGGCTAGTAAAAATAATAAATAGTAACTATAGTAATAGTAAAAATAGTAATAATAATGCGTATTAAATCAAAAGAGGGCCCATTAATAATAGTAAAAAAATAATAGTAATAGTAATAACAGTGATAATAGTAAAAGTAATAATAGAAAACTAATAATAGTAATAATATCTAAAAATAATAATAGTAATAATATCTCTATATATTATGTATTCTTGATAATAATAACATTTGGATAAATGATATTGAATATTTAAACCGCTCAAAAATCCAGATTTTTAAAACGGTAAGATAATGTTTATTTTACTAAAGATATTAAATTAAAGATATTTAGAAAGTAGACGTTCACCTATAAGTATTTAAATAGAAATAAGAGGGCGGAAGGAGGGCCCATTGGGCCCACTTGTCTCTAGTACATTTATGATAGGCACCTTGCACTGGAACTCGGTTTATACATGAAGTATGCAATAAACATAGCGAGTCACCATAATGGATAATTACCGTTTCTCCTACTTATCTTTCGTAGTATGCAGATTAACCGATCGAAATTTCGCGCGCTTTCGAGGGTTGATCTGCATACTACAAAAGACAAGTGGGAGATACGGTAATTATCCATTATAGTGACTCGCTATGTTTATTGCATACTTTATGTATAAACTGAGTTCCAGTGCAAGGTGCCTATAGGGGGAAGGGGGGATTAAACCTGGATTTAGGGGGGGGGTGGTTAAAATCCGAGAAATGCATTTTACTACCCATATCGTTTTTTTCTGGAGTGCATTTTCAAAATAGGTTAAAAAACAACTAATTTTAAGGTTAAAAAGCCTTTTTATTGCAAATTGGAGCATTTTATTGCTTAAACCACTCATTTTGACCTCAAAACCTCAGTTTGGCAGCAGTTAAATGTCAATTCAAAGCCTTTTTTCATTTTTCCAAAATCGGGGGATAACATTTTTCTCCAACCCCCTTCTAAGTGCAGGGGGAAAGGAAGTTAAACGTCCATCTCATGATTTGGGGGGTTAACCCCTTCCCCTTATGCTCATGTACGGGTCTGGGTAAAGACTTTATCAATTTTACACACAAAAATTCAAGTATATTTTATATAACTAAGTTATACACAAACTATAATGCAGCAAATATGTATTTTTTGAAAAGCTTTTTTATTAAAAATAACGTAAGTCATAACAAAAAGAACAGAACTTAAAAATATTTTTAAAATAATAATTCAGTAAAAAACTTCTTTTTTATTTTTATCTCAGATGTTGTCAAAGTTGCTATAATATAATATATCATTTAAAATCTTAATATTTCAAAAAAATTACGCATTAAACAAGCTCAAAATAAAAGAGTCTATTAAACCTTTAATTTTTTTTAGCTATATTAATGCGAAAAAATAAAAAAATCATATAAAACAAACTACACAAACCACTCACTCACACATTTACCCTTTCCTACATTCAATTTTTACACAGGCAGTTAATGTTACTCAGTGTATGATTGTAGCGCATGGTTAATATTTGGATGATTTTCAATTGCTTTTTGCCAAAATTTTTGCGGTGACCAAATATAAACCCTTGTTAGATAGCTGTCTGCCCTTTGATATGGGGTCGAACCAAAGGTTAAAATCCTTGAACTAATCTTTATGGAACCCAGACCTGTGCACTGCCCCCCCGGGGTTATAATGAGAGGGGCAATCCCAAAACGGGGGGCACGGGGGCAAGTTTTTTGAAACGGGGGGCAATAAAACGGGGGGGGGCAAGCAAGAGGGAAAGAAAAAAAAAACAGAAAAAAGGAGACAAAAGAAAGGAAAAAGGAAAAAAGGGACAACAAAGCGAAAAAAAAGGTAAAAATAGGTCTAAAATAGCTTAAATTGCATTGAAATAGGCTAAAAACTGCAAAAATTTCGCAATGATGGCGTCATCTTAGGTAAAAAATGGCGTCATAATTTTTGGGTACTTTTTTCATTTTTCCGCGGGGGGGGGGGGGCAATAAAACGGGGGGGGGGGCAAATCCTCCAATAAAGCGGGGGGGGGGGCATTTTCAAACCGTGCACAGGTCTGAGAACCATATAAATAAATTTAATTAACTACAATTTTATTTAGGTAAAAAAAGTTTACAAACGTTTGTATAGAAACTAAAAAGTTAAAAAAAGACTTAAAAGGACGACTCATCAACTATTAATAATTAATCTATTATATAATGCAACTGACTGGGTTATAACACGTAAGTATAAAACTGATCTTCAATGTAGCTTTCTCACAAACCGACTTTTAGACCTGTGCACGGTGTGGAAATGCCACCCGGAATATTAGTGACTGTGCCCCCTCCGGACCAAAATTATAAAAGTACCCAAAAATTATGGCGCCATTTTTGACCCATTATGACGCCATCATCGCGAAATTTTTACAGTTTAAGCCTATTTCAATAATTTTAGCAAAGCCATTTTAAACCTAGGGTAGTGCATTTAATTTCAGCACTTTTTCCAATTGGGCATTTTTGATTTTGGACTATATCTTTGGTAATCCTGGACGGAATACGACGTTTGATAGCTCAAATGAGAGCTGATTATATGTAGATTACTGTCGTGAGCTTTTTATTTGTTTTGTTATGATATTTTTATGTGAAATTGTGTGGTTTATAAAAAATAAAATTGTTACTCGCTTTTAGAACATGGGTATTTCATGATTACGCAATAAATTAAATTTTAAAAATTAAACTGTCCTGGTAAACTTTAGGTTATTTTCCGAATTTTTAGTCCCCGTGGTTTTACATTGAGTCTGTGGTGAGCAATCGTTATAAAATAAAATAGTGTAATTTCGGCACACGTATTGCTGTAGGTAAAAACGGGTTGAATTAAGTAGTCCGGTGTTAAATTGTAGTTGTAAATAGTTAAAAGACAACGTTGAAATGTTTAGGTGTCATAGCACTGCACTTAAACTCGATTAAGGGGGTTCTTTTAAAAAGTGCCGAAATTAAATGCACTTTTTTTCCCAAATTTTGCTCATTTTGATACCATTTGGCATTTTAGCTGTAACTTTTTGCCAGTTACACGTTGAACAACAAGTAAAAGCTTAAATTAAAGAAAACTGTCTGGAGATAATGATAGGCTTTTAAATGTTTAAAAATGATGATTTTTTGACTGAGAAACAATCGATTGTTTGTAAAGTGCCGAAATTAAATGCACACATTTAATTTAGGCAATTTTTCATGTTTTTAAAAACTAATTTAATTAAATAAAAAAACTACTTTCGTACAGTGAAACTTTTGTGACGCAACGCAGTATCGTGAAAGCTTCAAAATAAGCTATCAAACATGAAAATCGGGCCATACAGTAAAAAGTTACATCGGAAAAACAAAAAGGTGCCGAAATTAAATGCACTACCCTATTTTTACTTAAATTTCGCATTTTTTGTTCTTTTTTCACTTTTTTTTCCTATGTTTTCTTCTCTTTTTTCCTGCTTGCCCCCCCCGTTTCAAAAAAGTTGCCCCCCCTCAATAAAACCCCCGGGGGACAGTGGACAGGTCAAGACTTCAAACAGTCAAAGTACGTTTACAAATCACAAGCGTCCATTGCAGTTCCACTTTGAGTTTGATTCCTGGCTCGAAAGCGTTTTAGTTGTTTTGTGGTGTGCGACGACGGTCGTACAGAATTCCCGCCGTATTACTAAATCCATCGGGGAGGGGGGGGGCGGGGCGAATCTATTAGAGGGGCAGAGCCAATTGCAAAACGTGCTCCTCCCGCCCCTCCACCAATACGCGCACGATTTGGGCGGGTGTGCACGCCTCTCCGCCGATGGCCGTCAAATTCACGCTGACCATGTGCGAGGCGGCTCCGCTCACTTCCTCCTCCGAGTTGACAACCGGCAACAGCGTGGCGTTGGGGCATGTCTCCGACACCGTGGGATAAATTCCATCCTCCTCTTGTGAGGGAATGTGTCCAATGGCCGGTGAAACGCTAAGTGCACAGGTAGGTGGGGAATAAAATCTTTTTTACAATTTAGGTACATTGTGTTTTTACTTAAAAATTTGACCTCAAGACAGATTAGTTTGGAGAAGGCGAGAAACTTTATGCCACCTTAAATTTTGACAAACAATACACTATATAAAGGAAACATTTGAGAAATTTTATGCAAAAAATCAGCTTGGTTTCTTTGTGTTTACAAGCAATTTAGTTTCTCTGATTTAGCAGTTTTTTCGACAAAATACGGAAAAATTCAACAAACTCATTAAAAATCTTAATAAAAAACAAAGCTATGCTGATACAAACTAAGGTAAAATAATACTTTAGAGCAGAACTGTGCACTGCTCCTCCCCCGTGGTTTTATTGGGGGGAGCAATTCCAAAACGGGTGGGGGCAATTACAAAATGGGGGGGGGCAGAATTTTTGAAACGGTGGGGGGGAAGCAGGGGAGAAAGAAAAAAAGGAGAAAAAAAAGAGAAAAAAGAAGGAAAAAAGTAAAAAAAGGACAAAAAAGAAGGGAAAAAGAAAAAAAAAGGACAAAAAAGCGAAATTAAGCTAAAAATAGGTCCAAAATGGCTTAAAATGCATTGAAATAGGCAAAAACTGCGAACATTTTACGGTGATGGCGTCATATTAGGTCAAAAACGGCACCATAATTTTTTGATACTTTATTATTTTTTTACCGGGGGGAGCAATAAGGGGGAAAGAGGGCAAATCCTTCAATAAAGCGGGGGGGCATTTGCGGACCGTGCACAGGTCTGCCTTAGACTCTAAGAGCATTAGAGCATTAGAAATATTATAATGGTCTAAAGATTACATATCCTGTGTAGTATAGTCTGGTATTCAGACCTGTGCACGGTCTGGAAATGTCCCCCCGCTTTGTTGGAGGATTCGCCCCCCTCCCGCCAAAAAATGAATAAGTACCCTAAAATTATGACGCCATTTTTGACCTATGATGACCCCATCATCGTGAATTTTTTGCTGTTTTTAGCCTATTTCAATGTATTTTAAAATTTTAAATCTATTTTTACCTTGTTTTCGCTTTTTTTGTCCCTTTTTCCCTTTCCTTTTTTTCTTTTTTTTCTTTCTCCCCTGCTTGCCCCCCCCGTTTCAAAAAGGTTGCCCTTCGTGCTTCCCCCGTTTTGGAATTGCCCCTCCCCCTCAATAAAACCCCGGCGGGGGGAGGGGGGCGAGCACAGGTCTGGGTAATAATAAATTGATTAGTTTTAATTGAGTAATGAGTTTCAACGTTTCAGTGTTCCAGTCATAAACTTGTTGGGTGGACATGGGCGTAGCCAGAGGGGGGTCTAGACCCCCCCTTTTGGGTCGGAAAAGGGAAAATTTGGGGTTAGACCCTCTTTTGGGTCGCCAAGGATAAAAATTTGGGGGTTCTAGAACGGCCATTTTTTTAAAATTTTCTCGCGCTTTGCTCCGCTCAGCGCTCAATATAGTTTGCGCTTCCAAATTTGTGTTACTTTGTTTTGTAATCTTGGTATGACCACGCTGAACCCACCCAATTCTTAATGTTTTAATTGGTCTCTGCTTCCAAATTTGTGTTACTTTGTTTTGTAATCTTAATACGACCACGCTGGATCCCTCTTTAGATTGTTATATACTGGTATTAAAAATTTAAAGGATAGGAGAAGTAATTTTAAAAACATTATCTCGCACTTTGCATTGCTCAGCTGTAATTCAATGTACTCATTTTTAAGTTTTTAGGTTTTTACTTTTAAGTTTTTAATGTTTTGGAAATCGAAAATTTTAAGGTATCAAATTGTTTGTAAAAATTTTTTCTTTGTTTTTTTGATTTATTTTTATTAAATAATAGGAAAATACTGATGTGACATAAACAAGGCAATATACACTCCACGCGAAGCGCGGAAAATTTTTATGCATCTTATTTTTATGCAAATTTCCTTGTCAGCTTTATTTTCCGTGTACGATATGTAAAAAGGGAGGCTGGGGCTCAATACCGGCGCCCCTCCTCCCCCTTAATACAAACTCATTTCACCCTTAATATTTAACCATCGCCCAACAATAAAATAGCATCTGGGGTTTTCTGGAGGTATGAGTACAAATATAGTTTTCGTTTGTTGATATTATAATTTAGAACTTTAAACGGTTACTCAGTACCCAGGGACGTAACCAAGATGGGCGGAACTACGGAAGCCCCGCAATCGGTTGCAAAATCTACATCAAAAGCAGGTAGGGTGCAGCTAAGGATGCATTGAGCACCAAATTTTAATTGTGAGCCGAGCATTACTTAGTATTCACAATTAAATATATGTGAGTACCAATTGGTATTGAGCATTTGTGAGCCTGGCCAGCTTTCAAAATATACTTACGTATAGCATTGATTTTAGGAAGATTGTAGGCGTAAAGATGAGATTGACCGTAGTCCCCAGAAATGGGAGCTATAGAGCTTCCAAATGAGGTGAAAAGACAGAACAGCAGCAATAGGTCCTTTCAGGACAATTTTAGAAGGTCCGAAAACCCCGGGGGAAAATTTTTTTATTTAAGACTATGAAACACCTAGACATCCCATAAAACTCCGCGAAATACTTGATTTCACTAACATAATATGAACTTCTCGAAATCCTTTTGGGTTGCTTTGAAAGTCATAATTTATTGTCATGTGTGCTGAATGCATGGCAGATAAAGGCAAATGGATATTAATTTTTATTCCAACGTTTTGAAATGATAAAAGAAATCTTCGTCAGGGACTAAATAAATTAACAATTTAATATAATGGATTAACAAAAAACGCGAATTGAGCAGAATTAAATTACTAAACATTTGATTGTCAGAAAAACACTTAAAATTAAAAAAAATAAACTTTAAAATTTTTCTACAAAGCATAATTTTTAAGTAAAAAGAATATACACGTTTGGAAAAAATTAGACATTTTGACTTAATGAGAATTTTACAAATTAGGATTATTCTATTAGCTAAAATAAAACGCGCCTCTTTAAAACAAAGACTATGAAAACTGTCGTCAAATCAAAAAACTTAGAAAAAACTTAGTAATTTAATTCTGCTCGGTTCGCATTTTTTGTTAATCCATTATATTACATAATTACATAGTTATTTTTATTTAGTCCCTGACGAAGATTTGTTTTATCATTTCGAAACGTTGGAATAAAAGTTAATATTCATTTGCTTTTATCTGCCATGCATTCAGCACACATTACAACAAAATATATGAATTCGGATAAATTTAGGGTTTTTAATTAAAAAAATAAATGTAAGGCCTCATGGCGTGTAAAAATGAAAAATAGATAAGCAGTTATATTTCAACTATAAATGAATGTTTTATTGAATAAATCAAACTAAAACAAGAATACTTTTTGATTTTTAGATTTATCAAGTTTTATTGTGATTTTTTAGCCAAAAAATAATACTGACTTAAAAATCAAAATCTCTCAATACTAACACTAAAAGTCATTATACCTTTTATATAAAGAAATGTTACCTTGTGCTTGTGCTCTAGAATCTTGCACCAATTTTTTGTCGAATTATTTTACAAGGCCAAAAATAAGGTTTTTTAGAGGATTTTTTTACTAGGCAAATTTCGGTGCAAAAATACATATAAAAAAAGTATTTTTATGTTCATTTTAAAACCTTTATTGGAAAGAAATTTTAACACAGTCTTTGTCGAAATATAAGTGTTTTTAAAAAAAAACCTGTCCGTTTTACCCTAAAACGGTTGGAAATTTTTTTGCCAAATTTAAGTATCTGATGAAAATTTTTATTTAAATAAAAAAGTGTCAGTTTTATTATTTTTACATGCAAAAAATATCATTTTATAAAATACCTGTATTATGTGTTGAATGCTTTTTCGCTTTCCACGTTTAACAAGCAATAGGGTAACAATCTCAGGAGGTTTTTTCAAGAAAATACTAATATGTCGAGAAATAATTCATTAAAATCAAAATAATTGAGGGCGTAAAAATAAAGCTAAAAGTACTACACATGTTCTTTTTTATATTTTTAACAAAACTTTTCGCAGTGAAAAAGACATTGTTCCAGGATAAAACGTCCAAAGAATTCCTATTTTGGCCTTTTTTTAAATGGTCTAAAAATATTTGAACAAAAAAAAATTGTTATAAGGTTTTGGAGCGCAGGATGAAGTTTTGCCAAAAAAAGGCGCAATCGAAGACAAAAACTTTTTACTACATTTTTAAGTGTTTATTTTAACACACATCCTTTTTGTAGAAAATTTAGTTTTTTGGTAAATGAAAGTGCAAAACTAACAGATAAACCAATGGGAATAACATTATGCAATTTATCAAAAAATGTTTAAGTCCTGTATAAAGAGTGATGCATATCTAAGCCATTCAATAAAATGCTTTTCGAATAGTCTTATAAATGGCACATTTCTTTGAGTTATGTCATAATAATCGCCTATTCTTAATTAATTCGCGTAAATCAAAATGGATTTTTTTACGTGTATTTAGATAAATTCAGTTGTTTCATAATTTGAAATAAAACAGGCTCTTGGTTATAACTGGAGTGAATTAATAGAAAAATATCATTTTAAAACAAAAATGTCATTTAAATGGACTAAAATTATGTTTTTATAATAGCATATTCAAACGAGGCTTCTTATTCAATTAGTTTAACTTTTTTTGGTAAAGTATAATATATTTTTTTGTTTTTAGGGTTAAGCTCACAATTAAGCTAATTAGCTTGGGCTAATTGTGAGCTTGAGCTTGAAATTTTTTGTGAGCTTGAGCTTGAGCTTAGTACTCACAATTAAATATATGTGAGTACCAATTGGTATTGAGCATTTGTGAGCAGCTCAATGCATCCCTAGTCGTGAGGGATTGAAATTTGAAAAAATGACATGGGCATCTTTATGCTGGACATGATAGTTTTGCCAGAGGATGACCCTATAGATTTGTGAACTTAAAATTTTTTACTCTGAATTGGTTTTAACTTACTTATTGGCAAGAGTTACTAATAAATGGAGTTCCATGCAGAATATAATGTTCTTTTGAAAAAATCAAGATGGACATTTTTATGATGGACAAAGTTTTTTTTGACTAAAGAAACTTTTGCTCCCAACTTTAAAAGAATGAAAATATCATTGAAAAATAAACCTACTAAATGAGATATTATTGGAAAACTTAGTTCGGAGAATATTCTAAAAGGGTTTAAATTCAAAAAAGATTAACATGAACATCGTTATTCTCTACAACGCATTTTCATCAAAGCGCGAACCCGAACCTCATAGATTTTGGAAGTTAAGAAAATTTATGTTTTAAAATTGGCTTTTACTTATTCCTAGGAGTTATTAGTCAATGAAAAACCGGAATATCATATTTGTTGAAAAAATTACCATGAAAATCTTTATACTGGACAAAGCATTTTCATTAAACAGGGGGGTACCCTCCCCCTAACCACAAATTGGATTATGCTAAATGGGATATCATTTCAAAGCTTACAGCTCGGAAAATGTCATGAAGGGAATAGACGGATTGAATTTTTTTGAAAAACAAACATAGACATCTGCATGGTGGATAACTTCTTTTTATCAGGGGAACTTTGGATTTTGCAAAAATTTTTGTCTCAACATAAAGAAAGATTTTTTTTGCCTGCCGTATGACTGACACAGGTTACTTGTAGATAAAAGTAAAAAACCTCAGTTTTTGGTTAGAAAAAGCGGTTTTATTTTTTTGATCCAGACATAGACTGTTCATTCCTAACGCTACGGAGCCCCCAGATATTTTCGCCCTTACCTTAATTGTTTTTTACTGTGATGTTGTATCGCCATCGTACAGTACAGTTTGATTATTTATTTTTAAAATAAATTAATTAATAAATTATACTTCTTTTACGTTCGCCTTTATTACATCGCAAATAACTGTGGTAGCATATCCACTTATAATAATATAGTTGGAAAAATTCAAACATAACATTATCTACTCACTATACAAAAAATAGCAAGTACATTGACACTTTGTCACAAACTCTTTGTCTGATTTGACTCAGAGCTTATGGGGATGAGAGAAATTGTTCAATAATAGCAAATCGTTACACTTTTTAAATAAACTCTTACTTAATGATTATTGTTTGTATCAAATGGCTTGAAAAAGTTCCTCG
>JASAMX010030720.1:0-39989 GCA_030248175.1 Microlaimidae sp. YZB2_3 | reverse complement strand
CCCCTCCTTAAAGCAAGGGGAGTCTTCTGAACCATACTAGGGGAGTCTTGAACCATACTTGGGCACGGGGGTGGTGGAGGGATGAACCCCCCTCACAAATTCTGAGAAGGTGGGTTTAACCGTTCCCCCACTCAGAAGTGACGGAGGGGAAGAAAAGGTGACCCCCCGGAATTTTGGAAAAATGTGGAGAAAAAAGTCTTTAAAATGACGTCTAACTGCCTCCGAACTTAACATTTCAAGGTCAAAATGAATGTTATAAAAGTGAAAAACTCAAAAATGCAATAAAAAGGGCTTTTTGGCGTAAAATTAGCGATTTTTACCTACTTTTTCTTTAAAATCAAAAAACCATATGTGTAAAATGCACTCCAGAAAAAAAACGATATGGGTAGGCAGCATACATAAGCAACTGGGGTCCGGAGTGGGGGGGGGGGGTAAACCCAAAACTAGGGGGGATAAAATCCGAGAAATGCAAAATACCCATATCGTTTTTTTTTCTGGAGTGCATTTTATCCATATCGTTTTTTGATTTTGAAGGAAAAATAGGTAAAAAACGCTAATTTTAGATCAAAAAGCCCTTTTTATTGCATTTTTGAGCTTAACATTCATTTTGACCTTAAAACTTAAGTTTGGAGGCAGTTAGAAGTCATATTAAAGACATTTTTTTTAATTTTTCCAAAATTGGGGGGGTTAACCTTTTCTCTCCCCCCACTTCTGAGTAGGGGGGTTAAACCCGCCTTCTCAGAATTTAGGGAGGATTAACCCCCCAACCCCCTCCCCCGTGCCCATGTATGCCTGTACCCCTGCCCCATTAGCCCACAAAAATTAGTTCATCAAAATATTGTCAAAACCAAAAAATCAAAAAAATCAAAAAATCAAAACCCCCCCCCCTTTTAGATTGTCAGACCTGTGCATGGTCTGGAAATGCCCCCCCCCCGTTTTATTGGAGGATTTGCCCCCCCCCCCCCATTTTATTGCCCAAAAAATGAAAAAGTACCCTAAAATAATGACGACATTTTTGACCTATGATGAGACCATGATTGCGATTTTTTTGCAGTTTTTAACCTATTTCAATGATTTAAAGCCATTTTAGACCTATTTTTACCTTATTTTCGCTTTCGCTTTTTTTGTCTCTTTTTTCCTTTTTCCCTTCTTTTTTTCTCTTTCTTTCTCTAATTTGAGGTTTGAGTCCCCCACTCCGGAACAACTTGCCCATATATGGTCTGGTCTGGATCACCCCTAAAAAATTTTGGCCTTCCATCCGGAGGTGGACCCCCCCCGTGGCGGACCTGACCAAAATCATGTAAAGCTACAATTTGTGTAGTCATTGTCACTGCGTGAAGTATAAGAAACATTTCTTGTATTTTAATTTCTTTAATATTTATACAGTAGTTAGCTCGCGGCGATTAATAACGTTTACAACAGTATGCTTGTGTTTTGATTTATCTTGGGCTATGTGGAATAAATTATTGTTGTGTAAAGTAATCCGAAGAACTGTTCTGTTAAATGTAATTTGTCTTGTATGTTTTAATAAAATAATAAATGGCTAAAAGAATTGGTTATCAGTCAGATATTATAACTACAAATAACAGATTTGCAGACTGTAGTTATAGTGGCGCAGCCAGCTCTAATTAGCGCGCCAGGTGTGGGGGACTCCGACAGCGAATTGGGCCAGCGAGAGCCTGTCTGAAAAAGTTTCAAGAACAGCCTCGGAAGTCAGGAGGAAGAGGCTGTTTCTCTAAACTTTTTTCAAGCAGGGCTCTTGCTGGCCCAATTGGCTTCGGAGTCCCAGACATGGCGCGCTAATTAGGAGCTCGGCTGCGCCGCTATAACTACAGTCTGCAAATCTGTTATTTGTAGTTATAATATCTGACTGATAACCAATTCTTTTAGCCATTTTTTATTTTTATTAAAACATACAAGACAAATTACATTTAACAGAATAGTTCTTCGGATTACTTTACACAACAATAATTTATTCCACATAGCCCAAGACAGATCGAAACGCAAGCATACTGTTGTAAACGTTATTAATCGCAGCGAGCTTAATTACTGTATAAATATTAAAGAAATTAAAATACAAGAAATGTTTTCTTATACTTAACGCATTGACAATGACTACAGAAATTGTAGCTTTACATGATTTTGGTCAGGTCCGCCAAGGGGGGGGTCCACCTCCGGATGGACGGCCAAAATTTTTTAGGGGGGATCCAGACCAGACCATATATGGGCAAGTTGTTCCGGAGTGGGGGGGGGGTTAAACCTCAAATTAGAGAAAAAAAAGAGAAAAAAAGAAGGGAAAAGGAAAAAAAGGAACAAAAAAGCAAAAATAAGGTAAAAATAGGTCTAAAATGGCTTAAAATACATTGAAATAGGTTAAAAACTGCAAAAAAATCGCGATGATGGCGTCATCATAGGTCAAAAATGGCGTCATAATTTTAGGGTACTTTTTCATTTTTTGGGCAATAAAATGGGGGGGGGGGGCAAATCCTCCAATAAAACGGGGGGGCATTTCCAGACCATGCACAGGTCCGACAATCTAAAAGGGGGAGTTTGATTTTTTGATTTTTTGGTTTTGACAATATTTTGATGAACTAATTTTTGCGGGATAATGGGGCAGGGGTACAGGCATACATGGGCACGGGGAGGGGGGTTGGGGGGGTTAACCCCCCCCCCCCCAAATTCTGAGAAGGGGGGTTTAACCCCCCACTCAGAAGTGGGGGGGGGAGAAAAAGTTAACCCCCCCCAATTTTGGAAAAATGAAGAAAAAAAATGTCTTTAAAATGACTTCTAACTGCCTCCAAACTTAAGTTTTAAGGTTAAAATGAATGTTATAAGCAATAAAAAGCTCAAAAATTCAATAAAAAGGGCTTTTTGATCTAAAATTAGCGTTTTTTACCTATTTTTCCTTCAAAATCGAAAAACGATATGGGTAAAATGCACTCCAGAAAAAAAACGATATGGGTATTTTGCGTTTCTCGGATTTTAACCCCCCCTAGTTTTGGGTTTACCCCCCCCCCACTCCGGACCAACTTGCTCATGTATGCTGCCTACCCATATCGGTTTTTTTCTGGAGTGCATTTTACCCATATATTTTTTCGATTTTAGAAAAAAAGTAGGTAAAATCGCTAATTTTACGCCAAAAAGCCCTTTTTATTGCATTTTTGAGTTTTTGACTTTTATAACATTCATTTTGACCTCAAAAGTTAAGTTCGGAGGCAGTTAGACGTCATTTTAAAGACTTTTTTCTTCATTTTTCCAAAATTGGGGGGGTAACCTTTTCTTCCCCTCCGTCACTTCTGAGTGGGGGAGGGGGTTAAACCCACCTTCTCAGAATTTGGGAGGGGGGTTCATCCCTCCACCACCCCCGTGCCCAAGTATGGTTCAGACTCCCCAAGTATGGTTCAGAAGACTCCCCTGACTTTAAGGGGGGGGTCGACCCTGGGTGCGAGATTTCAAATTTAGGAAGGAGTCAGGGTGGTTCGATTTTTTAACAAAGTTTTTTAAATCAATGATTTAAGTGTTTTAAGATCTAATATTGAATTTTATATACTAAAACAGCCTATTTGGGACTAAAAAGTGTATTTAAACACTGTTTTTAACTGAAAAACCGTGTTTTTGATGATAAATAAAAACTTATACCTCCAAATATTGGTTGGGAGGGAAGAGGTCAGCCTCGCTAGGGGGGGGGGGTCATGCCGAACTGCTCTTGAGCTTTGGGGGAAGGGCGGCCCCTGGATTTTTTCTAGGGGGGGTTCGAAATTTTGGCTCCAGGGGGAGGGTGGAGCCCCTGTCCCCTCCTCCCCCAAAAACACCTATGGTAACAATTATATATAAGCAATGACCATAGGTGAGAAAGGGGGGGGGGGGCAGGGTGGGGGGCCACCCCCCCTGGCCTCGAAATTTTGGGGGCCCCCCCCTAGAAGAAAATCTAGGGGGGGCCCCGGGGGGGGGGGTTGGGGGGGTTGTTGGGTGGGGGGTGTGGTGTGTGGTTTTGTTGGGGGGGCCCCCTCCCCCCCCCCCCAAATTTCCGAATTTTTTACCCCTGACACCCCTCTAGATTTTGAAATCTAATCCCCCCTCCCCCCTCCGGAAAATTTTAGGTACCTTTTTTATACTAAATTTTCTTCCAAAAACGTGAATTTTCATCACATATTCATGCTTTTACACCCTTTTTATACATGAATATGGTTTTTTATTCAATAAAATGTAGTATTATCCTATAAAAAGAACAATTATTAAAGTTATTATGGTTTAAAACTGTTTTGCTTTGGACACTGGAACCCACCTGACCCCCTCTAGATTTCAAAATTTCGCACCCCGGGTCGACCCCCTCTAAAAAGCTAGGGGGGGTCCGGACCCCCCTGGGACCCCCCTCCTAGAATTCAAAATTTGATTTACCCTGGGTAACCACCCCCCCCTAGCTTCCCCGACCGTGCTCACCTATGGCAATGACTTTCATACATATGACCTTCTGGTAGGAAAAAACTTCAACTAATTTCACAATTGAGCTAATTGACTTTGTTTGCGTTTGTTTTTCCTAAGCACAAGCCAAAACCTAAGAAACCAATGTAATTTGAGGTTGCAATCAATTATCTGTAATGCAAAATTGGCTAAATTTCTTTCTATTAGAATGTTATTTGACAAATTTCATTTTTGGGACTAAACTGTTATTTTGGTAGAAGTGCTGTTTTTTTACAAAACTGTATAATTTTTTGCTTAAACGTTAAACCTACACCGCCAGACTTCCAAAAAAAGCTAATATCTTGAAAAATACTTAATTCCTAAACTGTAAAAATTCAATATAGCTAGGTTTAAAAATAATATTAGTGTAATTTTGTCATTTTGTGTACACACTCTTAGCCAGTGCTTGGTTGCTTATGTATCCTCAGTGCTTATGAAGATATATTCCCAAATGTAAATGTACATGAGCCCTAATTTTTTCTTAAAAGTAGATTTTATTAAATTTCAACATCTTAAATTCCGCGCAAAATTCCTGTCAGCAAATTTTAACTTTTTCTTTCTTTATCAAACTTTTAAAATTTAAACACAATTTTCTTTACGTTTTCAAAATTTATGGGGTGTTAACTTTTAATCATACGTAGGCGAATTTTAACTTTTTCTTTCTTTATCAAACTTTTAAAATTTAAACACAATTTTTATTACGTTTTTAAAATTTATGAGGTGTTAAGGTTAACTTTTAATCATACGTGGGCAAGTTGGTTTGCAGTGGGGGTTGAACCTAGATTTAGAAGAGGGGTTAAATTCCGAAAAAGGCCTTTTATTGATATAAAAGTTGTAAAAATGTATATAAGTGTCGAGCGCTGAGCGGAGCGAAGCGCAAAATTTTTTTTAAAATTTGTTCTCTTAGGACCCCCCAATTTTTACCTCAGCCAGCCTAAAAGGGGGTAGGGTTACAACCCCCCTAACCCCCCTGGCTACGCCCTTGAGTGCAATCAAAAAGCCTTTTTAGGTTTTTCCCACAAACTGGCTTGTTTTCTCACTTTTCTAGAGTGCGCCTAGGTGGCTTGGCTAAACGCAAAACGCATTTAAAAAACGGGAACAAATTTTTCGAAACGAGGATGCGGAATGAAACTGGGGCACAACAAAAAATAGAAATTTTAGGGGGGAGGGTGTCTGGGGTACCCCTAATTTTTAGAGAAAGGAGTGTCCGGGGTACCCCCAATTTTTAAGGGGGGGTGTTGGCTATAATTGGGATTTTTGGGGGTATAAACCCGTCAACCCCCCCTGCCCTCCTATGGGCACAGCTACTAAGAAAATAAGCGGTGCACAGGTCTTTTATTTTTATGTTAGGTAATAAATATTTTTTATTTTTTCTTGTAGGTACCGCCTGCCAACAATAAAGCTGTGATCATCCCGACAGCAGTTCTATTGTGACTAAAAACTGCAGTGATAACACAACTGAATGGTCCTTGTCGGTGCGAATAGTGGTACAACAAACAGGAATGGGAATAAGGTGTCTTCTTCCAATTCCGAGGAACAAGAGGAAGCCCCTTTTGTTGCCATCAGCACCCAACACCCTGAACCGAAAGTTACACCCTTCAGACTTTCCGGAACTTTCCTGCAGTCCCTCTGTTTTGAGGTCGCCAGTCCAGCAGTCGTCGACTGACAACTCAGGTGAGATAGTTATCACTAATTCAGACCTGTGAACTGTCTGAAAATGCCTCCCCCTTTATTGGAGGATTTGCTCCCCCCGTTTTATTGTCCATGCCCCCTCACAAAAATAAAAAAATACCCAAAAATTATGGTGCCAATTTTGATCTATAATGACGCCATCATCGCAAAATTTTTGCAGTTTTTAGCCTATTTCAATGCATTTTAGGCCATTTTAGACCTATTTTAACCCTATTTTCGCTTTTTTGTCCCTTTTTCTCTTTTTCTTTCTTTCTCCCCTGATTGCTTCCTCACCGTTTTATTGCCCCCCATTAAAAAAAGTTGCCCCCCGTGTCCCCCCAATAAAACCCCCGGGGGGGGGCGGGCAGTGCACAGGTCTGCTAACAGTGCACAGGCTCTGAGCCTGTGTGTAGAAGATGTGAGTAGACAGACGACAATGGGACGATTTCTTCGAGGGTTATTCGGTTATTTATTTTAATAAACGGCTGAAAAAAATGTGCAACTCATACTCATGACATGATTAAAAAAGGCCCAAGATATGCCATTATAATAGCATAACTTAATTTTATCCTGTTAAAAAAAGATTTATTTTAAATAGAAAGAGAACTGGGATATACATCATGCATGCCATTATAATGACATAACTTAATTCTATCATGTATAAAAAAGATTTATTTATTTGCAAATAAACAAAATAAATCATTTTATTTGAGGTCAATTGATGGAAAAGTATACCTGTAATTTTATCATATCGTCTAGTCAGTTTTACAATGCGTAAAAATATATACAACTGTTGCTCATTTTGGATTTCAAACAGCATCTTATTACTTATAAAATGACTCACAGTTATAGGTAAGGTATTTTTTTTGGGTAAGTATACCCGACCCCTGAAATCTGGAGGGGGGTTGTCCCATAGGTGGGCAGCCTCTCGAATTTTGGGGGGAGGTATAGGGGGGGTCAAATTTTAGGGGGGTGTCCAGTAAGACCCAAATTTTGAGGGGAGGTGTACCCAATATTTCCGCGTTGCCTTAAAAGGAGCTTAAAACGCGTAAAAAAACGTAAAACGAGCTTATAAATGCTTTAAAACTGTGTAAAATTAAAATAAGATCTTATTGCAACTTATAAATTTTATTTTTTTTAATTCTTTTAATAAAAATGTGCAGTGGAGCAGTCAGGATTTCATTTCGGGGGCGTCAGTCTGGGGGAGGGGAGAAAAAGTTGTCAAAGCCGCGTGAAGCGCTGTTGCCTGCGCCGCGTAGGGGCGCCAGCCGACGCGAAGCGTCGGCTGGGGGGTTTGGGGGGTGTCCCCCCAGCCGCCGGAGGCGAAAATTTTTTAAAATATATACTAAAAACGGCTTAAAAATCGTCTCCTGGTGATCGCGTGAACATACCTTTTACTTTTGTTTTTTTACCTAATTTCTACATAATTTTCTGTGATCTTAAAAATTCAGTCAGGGGGGTTCGGCGGGGGGAACAATGCCCCCCAGAGGAGAAAATTTATAATTTGAGGCGCTAAAATACACTAGAAATTTTAATTCCAAATGATAGTAATTACAAAATTTAAGGTTTTTTATAGCTATACTATACATTTATAACATGTGTTTAAAATGTTAAAAAAAGGATAATAGTGTTTTATAGTAGTTTTATTAAACATGTATGCCTTAACTACTGAATGGGATAATCGATTTGAAATTGAAAAACTAAGATAAATTGCCAATTTAAACTGCCCGCGTAGCAGGGAAATTTAAACTGCCCATGTAGCGGGGGAATTTAAAGGTAATAAAAGGTAATAAACAAGAAAATAAGGTAATAAACACTCCGCGCAAAGCGTGGAAAAATTTTTTAGTCCTTTTATAACACTTAAAATTTTTTCTTTGGGAGGCGAATTTGGGGGGGGTGTCCCCGACTACCCCAAATTTAAGGGGGGGGGGGGGGGGGGGGGGGGGGGGGGGGGGGGGGGGGGGGGGGGGGGGCGGGGGGGGGGGGGGGGAACGGGGAATGTTGTCAGCAAAAAAAGCCGAAAATGCAATAAAAAGGGCTTTTGACCTAAAATTAGTGTTTTTAACCTATTTTTAAAGGATGGGTAAAATGCACTCCAGAAAAAAAACAATGAGTATTTGCATTTCTCGATTTTAACCCCCCCCTAATTTGGGGTTTAACCCCCCCCCCCCACTCCCGACCACATCCTTGCCAGCATGTATGGTACACCCCCCCCACCCCCCCCCCCCCCTGCCCACCTATGGGTTGTCCCAAAATTTTTTTTTGGGTTATACCTCAATACTCTATTTAGAGCGTTTTTAGTACTGGGCTGGACCCCCCAAATTTTAGGGGGAGGGTGTCTGGGGTACCCCCAAATTTTAGAGGGGGTGTCGGCTATAATTAGGATTTTTTTTTGGGAAGGGGTAACCCCCCCCCAACCACATATGCTTACCCTGCCCACATTGCTTACAGTGATGGGCGTAGCCAGGGGGGAAGTCTAAGGGGTCTAGAGTTTAGACCCCCTTTTGGGTCTGAACCCCCTTTTTTATGCCTAAATAGGCTGTTTTAGTAAATAAAATTCAATATTAGACCTAAAAACACTTAAATTATTGATTTAAAAAACTTTGTTAAAAATCAGACCCCCTGACCCCCCCCCCTAAATCTAAAATCTCGCACCCGGGGTCAACTCCCCCTAAAAACGCCAGGGAAGTCCACTCCCCCTTGGACCCCACTTTAAAAATTTTAGCCTTTCACCCAGGGGTGGACCCCTCCCCGCTAGCGGACCCAACCAAAAACACCTATGCCAGTGGTTCAACCAAAAGTTTAGTACAAAAAAATTGGGAGGAGGAGTACAAGTAAGGTTTTCTCAAAAAAATGTATTTTTTTGCACATGAAATTCTTGGTTGCGCCACTGATTTAGGCAATTGTCGCAATTGAGGCATAAATTACAGACTAAAAAATCGTTTAGAAAAATTAAATTTTTTTATTTTAGCAATATATTTTCTGGACCTGAAACCAAGATATCAAAAAGAGAACAGCTTATTGATCTTACCCTGAACTCATCAGATAATGAATTATCTTTTGATCAGAATTGTTTAAATTTGTCAACCAAACCTTTTTTTGAAACAAAACTTTCATCTAATTCGGTTTGGTAATAGATTTGGTGATGTTATTATAGCCATTTTAAACGGGCTTACTTAGGTGCTTGTTTAGTCTTGAAATATATTTTAGATTATTTTAGCTACATTTTAAAACCATCTTTAACAAACAGTTTTAAAGTTTTAACATCACTACTTCTATTGAATCAATATAAATTTGTCATTTTTTTGTATTTGCAGATCTGTGCACTGCCCTTCCCCCCGGGTTATATTGGGGGGGGGCAATTCCAATCCAAAATAGGGGGCATGGGGGGCTAACTTTTTTGAATAGAGGGGCAAGCAGGGGGAAAGAAAAAAAGGAGAAAAAAGAGAAAAAAGAAAGGAAAAAAGGGACAAAAAAAGCAAAAATAAGGTAAAAATATTTCTAAAATGGCTTAAAATTCATTGAAATAGGCTAAAAACTGCAAAAAGTTTGCAATGATGGCGTCACCATAGGTCAAAAATGGCATAGGTCAAAAATTTTAGGGTACTTTTTCATTTTTTGGCAGGGGGGGCAATAAAACAGGGGGCATTTCCAGACCGGTGCACAGGTCTGGGGTATTTGTGTTAGTTTTAATGCTTGTTTCTTTAAAGTTAATTTGAGGCCAATTTGAGTATATCTCCCTGGCAGTACAGTTGATTTATACTTTGTTGTGTGTAGAGTTTAATGTTAACTATATGCTGATGTAATTATTGTCTGAATTTATCATATTGTTAGCAAAATATGCTTACCTGAAAATTTTTTTCAGTTTCAAGGTTTTTTGAACATACTTTAGTGAATTTGTTTTAAGAAACGCCAGAAAAATAGGGCAGAACAAGGGGGGTGCAGAGTTCCATGTAACATCAATTCTTCAGGGATGTAACCAGGAGGGGCGGCCGCCCTCCCCTCGAAACGGTCAACAGGGGGAAAAATAAGGATAGTGGTTGGGCGGGGGGGAACGGCCGCCTCCCCCCCACATGGTCACCAGATATTAAAATTTGGGGTTTTTTTTATAAGTAATAAGTACAACACAGAAAACAAAACAAACAATCATATTGGTTGATTTATGTACCTCCCCCCTCCTAAATTTTCTAGCCGCCTGTAGCATTGGCTTGGATTTTGTTCATATAGGTACCCTAAAAACCATGGAGTTGAGATGCTGCTCATGTGCTTTGGTTTACAATGTGGGTGTAGCCAAGGGGTCTTAAAGGTCTCTAAATTCCTTTTTTTGTGAAATCAAGGCTCTACCAATGTCTGCTAATGTAATTTTTAATTAAGATAACATGTTTTCACCACTAAAAACATTAAATAATATGTTATTAGGCCAAAAACAATATTATTACACAGCTTTATCTATGTTTATCCCTGCTTTTTAACGTTTGCAAAAATTAAGGGGAGGCTCCGTCCCCCCAAACCTTTTTTTTTGTACTACAATCCGCCCCCTCCCAAAATGAAACCCTGGGTACATCCCTGCATTTCTTCTATTTTGAATAAACATAACCTTTAATTTTAATTTCTGAGCATATCTGTTACATTTTATTGCTTGTTATTTTAAGGTTACCCGAGGCCAATCAAATTCTTGTCATTAAAACTAAAAATATATTAAATGTTTTATTTCAAATAAAAATAGTTTGTTTTTAATGATTTTAATAAAAACAAATAAATTAACACAAACAGTACTAAAAATATATTGTGTAAAATTATTGAACAGCAATACCCATTTTTTATGGAATGCCTTGCATAATTAATAAATAAAAATAAGTCTAAAATGGTTACAATATATACTTTTCAAAAATGCTATACAGTACAACATTTCTGCTTCGAATAAACATAAATTTTAATTTTAATTTCTGAGTATATCTGTTACATTTTATTGCTTGTTATTTTAAAGTTACCCAAGGCCAATCAAATTCTTGTCATTAAAAATAAAAATATATTAAATGTTTTATTTCAAATAAAAATAGTTTGTTTTTAATGATTTTAATAAAAACAAATAAATTAACACAAACAGTACTAAAAATATATTGTGTAAAATTATTGAACAGCAATACCCATTTTTTATGGAATGCCTTGCATAATTAATAAATAAAAATAAGTCTAAAATGGTTACAATATATACTTTTCAAAAATGCTATACAGTACAAAATTTCTGCTTCAGCTAAACACCTCTAATTTGCTTTGAAATTTTTCACTTTAATTTGCTTTGCTAGAGAGCCAATTTTTAGAGCAAAGCATATTAGGAAATAATCAAAACAAAAACATTAATAAGAACAAAAAATAAATGATGTCGTGCTGACATTATGGGTCAAAAATTCATAATAAAAAAAGGTTAAATCATTTGATCACGGTTGCAATATCTTTTTAACTAGTCCTTTTTATTTGGTAATCAAAATTACCCTGACACAATCAGTCAGAGTCACAATGATTTGATATGAATTGCGACTCATTCTGTTGTGGTAACAAGGTAATCTTAATTTTTGTTAAGTAAAATCTTTAAAAAATTAGACGGTGAGCAAGTGTAATTGTAATTACCCTGACACAATCAGTCAGAGTCACATTGATTTGATATGAATCGCGACTCATTCTGTTGTAGTAACAAGGTACTCTTAATTTTTCTTAAGTAAAATCTTTTAAAAATTAGGCGGTGAGCAAGTGTTGATTACTTTAAATCAATAAAAATCAGTAAAAATCATTTTATGATTGATTTTGCATTAAATTTGTTAACCTTATTAATCACCAACTTCTTTTTATTTATGTTTTTAAAATTTTGTTAAAAAAACCTGTTTTATTTGCTTTTTTTTTAAATTTCTTTAAAAAAATCGCAGATGGTAAGTGGTATATTAAAATAAACCATTACCAACATGGTGTCATATTTTCAGGGCCGAGACTGGGACAAATTTAGGGTCGAGACTGAGACTGGTGAGACTGGGAATCTAAACTGCCTAAATCCATGGTAAAATCAGCTTTCATGGACTTCTTCTTTTACGACGTGCAAGCTGTTTTGTTTTACTTTTCCCAATTCCAATTCGGTTCAGTTGTATTCTTCAATATTGTCGTGTTCGTTGTGTTTTTGCTTTTAAAAAGTTTCTTCATTAATATTAAAGAAAAAAATTTTTCTGACCCCCAAAATTTGAGGGGGGGTCGGGGAGTGTCCAAAAAATTTTTTGGGGTATTTCTCAAATACCCTATTTTCAGTGTTTTTAGTATAAAAACCCCACCCCTTCCCCCTGCCCACCTAGGATAGGTGGGCAGGGGGAAACCTATGTTCCCCCCTACTATGTCAAAAGCACTCATGAAATATAAAATTAAATAAAAACGTGAACAAGGTTTTAGTTTTTGTTTACATTTCAGGTCAATTCCCCTTTGAAAATACTGACAAAACGCTTGTGCAATCTGTGCCAGGAGTCAAACCCCAAATACGCCCTGCGCAAGGAACTAGCCAGAGAAAAATTCCTTCGCGCCTCCGCTAATATGTCGTCCAGTTTGGAAGATTTGGAATTGGCGGTCAGTTTTTTTTAAAACTTGTTTTTTATACTTAGTAAAATAATTGAAAATATGGATTAAATATTCTTAAATACTAAAAAAACTCGCCAATGGTTTTAAAATCAGATTTATGGCTTGTTATGAGGCAGGGACGTACCCAGAGTTTCGTTTTTTTTTGGGGGGGGGGGGGATTGTAGTGCAAAAAAAAATTTCGAGGGGAGGGGGCTCCGCCCCCTCCTGAAATGTTGGGGGGGGGCGTAACCCCTCCCCCTTAATTTTGGAACACGTTAAAAAAGCATGGATAAACGTAGATAAAGCTGTATAATACACTGTTTTTGGCCTAATAACCTATTATCTAATGTTTTTGGCGGTAAAAACATGTTTTCTTAGTTAAAAATTACATTAGCACACATTGGAAGAGCCTGGATCAGAGCAAAAAAACATTTAGAGACCTTTCAGATCAGACCCCTTGGCTTGGCTACACCCACATTGTAAACCAAAGCACAGCATCTCGACTCCATGTTTTTTAGGGTACCTACATACCTATATGAAAAAAATCCGTGCCAATGCTAAAGGCGGCTGAAAATTTAGGAGGGGGGAGGTACATAAATCAACTAATATGATTGTTTGTTTTGCTTTCTTTGTAGTACTTATTACTTAGAAAAAATATTGTACTAACTTTGAAATAACATTAGCGTTAGGCAAGGTAAATAGCGAGATATATGTATGTATACTATAGAAAGTGACCGCTGAGTAAAGCGAAGCGGAAAAAAATGTTTGGTTTTTGGGGGTCAATTGGGGTACTAAAATTATTTTATAGTTTGGCACCGAACAATTAGCGAGGCGCTAGAAAATTTTAAATTTTTAGCCTCTGAAAACCCCCAAATTTTACTATCTGGCGACCATTTTGGGGGGAGGCCCCCCCGCCAACCACTATCCTTATTTTTCCCCTTGTCCGACCGTTTTGGGGGGAGGCGGCCGCCCCCCCCCCCGCCCCCTGGTTACGTGCACGTCCCTGTTATGAGGTAACAATTAGAGAAAGTTCGTTATATGCGCATGTTTTTGAAACCGTGCTACCGTGGATCAGACCTGTGCACGGTTTGAAAATGCCCCCCCCCCTGCTTTATTGGAGGATTTGCCCCCCCCCCCCGTTTTATTGCCCCTCCCCCCGCGGAAAAATGAAAAAGTACCCAAAAATTATGACGCCATTTTTTTACCTATTATGACGCCATCATTGCGAAATTTTTGCAGTTTTTAGCCTATTTCAATGCAATTTAAGCTATTTTAGACCTATTTTTACCTTATTTTCGCTTTTTTTGTCTCTTTTTTCCCTTTTCCTTTTTTTCTCTTTTGTTCTTCTTTCTCTTTTTTTTCTTTCCCCTCTGCTTGCCCTCCCCGTTCTATTGCCCCCCCCCTTTAAAAAAGTTGCCCCCGGCCCCCCCGGTTTTGGAATTGCCCCCCCCCCATTATAACCCCGGGGGGGCAGTGCACAGGTTTGGTGGATTGATAACCTATTTATTCAATAAACCAATAAATATTTTTTCCTACGGACAGGCTCAAAAACTGGCAAACACTAAATTCCACCGACTCAGACTCCGCCTCAAATTTCTGCAAAGTTTATATTGATATGCAGGTCATACGGAACGGACAGAACCTCGAGCAAAGTGAACAAATTTGAATGCTTTTTGAATTGATTTAGCTCTTTTTACTTGTAAATTTAAAAAAATTAACAGTTTTTAGCTGTATAACACTATACAAATCAGTAAATTAAGTATAAAAATCATAAAATTAATAAATTAAAGATGGAATATAATTAATTTATCAAGAGAAACTGATAAACCAACTATATTGGCAAGTATTTTATAATTGTATTAATTTTACCGAACCTAACATTTATTTACTCAACCAAAATGTGTGCATGCGTGCGTTGTGTGTGTGTGTGTGTGTGTGTGTGTGTGTGTGTGTGTGTGTGTGTGTGTGTGTGTGTGTTTGTGTGTGTGTGTGTGTGTGTGTGTGTGTGTGTGTGTGTGTGTGTGTGTGTGTGTGTGTGTGTGTGTGTGTGTGTGTGTGTGTGTGTGTGTGTGTGTGTGTGTGTGTGTGTGTGTGTGTGTGTGTGTGTGGGCGCGCGCGCGCGTGCGTGCGTGTGTGTTTCTGCGTAGGGATGCATTGAGCTGCTCACAAATGCTCAATACCAATTGGTACTCACATATATTTAATTGTGAGTACTAAGCTCAAGCTCACAATAAATCTCAGGCTCAAGCTCAAGCTCACAATTAGCCCAGGCTAATTAGCTTAATTGTGAGCTTGACAATAAAAATTTTAAAAAAATATTATACTTTACCAAAAAATGTAATCCTGAATAAGAAGACTTATTAGAATATGCAATTATAACAACATTATTTCAGTCCATTTAAATGACATTTTTATTTTAAAGTCATATTCCTTTGTTAATTCACGCCAGTTATAATAAGGAACCTGTTTTAATTTAATATGGAACAACTCAATTTATCTTAATTTACGTAAATAAATAAATCTATTTAAATTCACGCGACTTAATGAAAAATAGGTCATTATGATGGCATAACTCAAAGAAATGTGTCATTTTAAGACTATTCGAAAGGCATTTTATTCAATGGCTTATATGGACGCCACTCTTTATACAGGACTTAAAGATTTTTTGATAAATTGCATAATGTTTTACCCATGGTTTTATCTTTTGGTTTTGCACTTTGATTTAAAAAAAACTAAGTTTTCTATAAAAAGAATATGTGTTAGAATAAACACTTAAAAATGCAGTAAAAAGTTTTTTTCTCGATTTCGACAATTTTTGACCAAACTTTATTATGCGTTCCAAACCTTGTATCAGTTTTTTTTACTTTTAGACCATTTAAAAAAGGCCAAAATAGGGATTTTATTTTATCCTGGAACAATGCCTTTTTCACTGCAAAAAGTTTTGTTATGAAAATATAAAAAAAAAGCGTCATGTTGTTAACTTTATTTTTACATGCTGATTTATTTTGATTTTATCAAATGATTTCCCTATATATTAGTGTTTTCTTCAAAAAAAACCCTGAGATTGTTATCCCATTGTTTGTGAAACATGGAAAGCGAAAAACCGTTCAATAAACAGTACAGGTATTTAATAAAATCATATTTTTTGCGTTTTCTTTTGTTGAAAACTCTATCGAAATATACATTTTAAAAATTTAAAATTGACACTTTTCCATTTAAATAAAAATTATCATAAGAAACTTAAATTCAGCATTTTTTCTTATGCCAAAAATTTGCCTACCGTTTTAAGGTAAAATTCGCAGGTTTTTTTTTCACTAAAACACTAATATCTTGACAAAGACTTTATAAAAATTTTCAATCATGGTTTCAAAATGAACATAAAAATACGTTCGTTTCTTGTATATTTTTGCACTAAAATTTGCTTAGTAAAAAAATGCCATATAAAAAGCCTTATTTTTGGCTTTGTTAAATATTTCTACGAAAAATTGTTACAAGATTTCGGAGCACAAGGTAATATTTTTACAATTAATCAAAAGGGTTCATTCCATAAGAGAATTACATCGATGTGTGAAAATATTTGCTTTTTAGTTTTTACGCACTTTCTACAAAAATTGGTGGCTTCGTTCGCGACATATAATTATTTAAGGGAGCATACTGTCACAAATCAAATATCTATAACCCAGGATCATACAACTTTTTTGTTAGGTACTGAGCGTGTGACAGTTACAGACCCAGTTCTTCATGTGACATGTTGAGATGCTATTAAAAATACGTAAAAATGCTAATTATATCATTAGAACATACAAGCATTTATTTTAATTTTTTTATTCTATTTCTATTCAAATTTTTTTCTTACATAAAAATGGCTATTTTTCTATTTTAAATCATATTTTTATTTACAAAAATTAGTTTAAATTGCTTTAAACATAAACAATTATCCTAAATCTAATTTGATTAAACTAAATTGATATTAAATATTAAAAATGTCAGTCTTCAATATTACATTTTTTACAAAACGCCTTTTATATTTAAATTTAATTATACCAAAGGTATATGACTTTTAGTGTTGTAAGTAAATATGCTTTAGTATGTTCCTGTCTTATGACGAAATAAATAAATAATAATAATAATAATAGTATTAACCCGTACTCAACCGGTCCAGTTCTAGAACTGTTCGGAACAGGTTCTAGAACTGTTCCGAACAGTTTTAGAACTGTTCGGAACAGTTCTAACTCGGAAGTTCTAACTCGTTTTTAGAACTGTTCGGAACAGTTCTAAGTTCGGAACTGTTCGGACGGTGTCGGTGTACTTTCCAGTTTGCCCAAATTTGTAAGAAATTCGGCATTTGAAAATGCCGAAGTTGTACTTTGGTGCATTATAAAAGTCACCGAAACATTTTCCAACACTTATCACGTGATTTTATTGTGTATTTCCGTTGTTTTATGTGTTTAAATATCATTTGCGGAGTTTTATTTATTTTTTGATTTTGAGAACTGCAAATCAGTCCTAGAACTGTTCTAGAACTGTTCGGAACAGGTTCTAGAACTGTTCCGAACAGTTCTAGAACGCATAGCACAGTGGCATGTAGAGTACCAGTACCGGTTAAAAGATTTTTGTTTTTTAAATTAATGTAACTTTTCACTAAAAAATTGCATTAAAACTTGTTAAATCTATAAAATCAAGAAAACATCATGTTGTAGTTTGACTTATTCAATAAAACATTTGTAGTTCAAATATGATTGTTTATATCCACTGTCATTTTTACACGCCATGAAGCTTTACTATTAAAAACCCTAATTTTGTCTGAAATTCATATGTTAGCTAAATCAAGTGTTTTGGTTTTTTTTTGGAAAAAATTTTTGGGGTCCGTTGGGGTACTAAAATTATTTTAAATTTTGGCGCCGAGCGATTAGCGAGGCGCTAGAAAATTTTGAATTTTTAGCCTCTGAAAACCCCCGAATTTTAGTATCTGGCGACTATTTCGGGGGGGGGGGCGGCCCCCCCCCCCCCCCCCGCCCAACCACTATCCTTATTTTTCCTCCTGTCCTACCGTTTCGGGGGGGGGGGGCGGCCGCCCCCCCCCCCCCCCCCCCTGGCTACGTCCCTGCAGTGTAGTCGTTTTTTTAAAAAATATGCCTATTTGTTTATTACTGGTTGATTTTGAACTAAATTTTAAATTTAAGCTTTTCGCTTTGTCTTAGATTGACTAGAATACCCGTATTTTAAAATTAATCAAAATATTTTGTAATTCAGTAGTTCCAAAGCACACCTTGGTTAAAATCATGCGAAATTTTAAATGCATTATTTACCACCAAAACAAGAAATTTTAAGTGCACAAAAACTAGAAATTTCAAATTTTACGACAAATACAGAAAAGGTGAATTTTAAATTTTACGATTTCTTACAATCATTAATTGTAAAACGAAATTTTGGTTAAAACGCATTCAAACAAATTAGTGACATAAAAGCAAATTAAATGAAAAAAAAATTTTTTTAACGTTTTTATGTTTTATATTATAGTTTCTGAATTTATTGTTTTCTTTTGTGTATTTGGATGCGATAATAATAAAAATGTTGCAGATATAAAATAAAGACTTCCTAATATTATTACAAAACTTTTCGAAAAAATAAAATATAAAAGTATTTCCGAATTTATTGTTTGGTTTTTAAAGGAGTAATATTACAATTCAAATTTCTGTAACGCCCGGACCATACAACTTTTTTGTTACTGAACCGATATAATTAAAATTTATAATTGTGGTTGAATTGGTCTGGAGAAACCAAAATATTTAATTTGAGGTAGATTAAGATTAAAAAAGTAGTTTTGTATTAAAAGAGTAGTGCATTCAGGGCATTAGAGAAATTTTATTTGCGACGGTCCTCATTTACAATAAACCAAACGTGCCCAAAAACTAAAAACGGGCCAAAAAATTAAAAACAGTTTTAATAAAAAAAATCCTAAAATTCTTAAATCAATGCAAAATGAAACAAATAAGCTTAGAAAATTGTAGTACAAAGGTTTTTGTATAAAACCAAATATTGCGGCAAAATGACTTGCGATATGACACTAGATTTTGATCGGATTTTTCTCCAAAACTAAAATGAAGCTCGCAAAGTTTTTTCCGGGATTGAAACGAAGCAACGTAGCAGGAACTAATTTATGAACGCATTTTCCGCCAGGACTGAAACGAAGCGGGACTCAAACGAAGCGGGACTGAAACGAAGTAGGACTGAAACGAAGCGGGCTGAAACGAAGCTCGCGGAGATTTTTTCCAAGACTGAAGAAGCGGACCCACTTCAAACATATGCAAAAATGTTTTATTTCATTGAAAATGCGGGTGCAAGAGCTGAGTTAATATTTTGCTAAAGTTTTGCATTCAGATTAAATTAAGATATTTTAGATCATAATAAAAGCCAGCAATGTTCATATGTAATGTGATTTAAAATTTTTCAACTTTTTAAAGTCAAATTTTTTAAATTCCTCGAAGAGAAGTGATTTTTTACCATAAGAATTGAAACACTAAAATTAATAAGAGAGGGAAACCAGACCGCCGGCAGCGCGGTACCTACGAAACTACAAAAAAACTAAAAATCTCAAATGCTTTTGTATTAGTAGTATCAAAAATATATAATATACCGAAAAATGTGCAACTCCTATATATAGAAGTACGGAAAAGTATGCCATTAAAAAGAGCCTCTCCATTTAAATGGCACTTTCTCCGCGAGTTAAAATGGAGAGGAAGCCATTATAATAGCCATTTTTATTGATTTAATTCCACTTCATATATACTTACACGTGTAATACTGTCCGGGCCGCCCGAGTTTTTGCGTGTCGGTCTAATACTGTCCAACACGGTAAAACTCATGCGGCCCGGACAGTTTTACACTTGTGAGTATAAATAAAGTGAAATTAAATGAATAAATGGCTATTATAATGGCTTCCTCTCCATTTTAACTCGCCGAATTAAAATGACTACTATGCCATTATTATGGGGAGTGCCATTTAAATGGAGAGGCTCTTTATAATGGCATACTTTTTCGTACTTTTTTATATAGGAGTTGCACATTTTTCGGTATATTATATATTTTTGGTAATATTAGGAAGTATTTAGGAAATTTTGAATGGAAGGGGTCCCATTTTTGAACATATAAATTTATCAAATATTTGAAACCGTAAAATGTATTTAACCCAAAGGTTGTCTGGAAGCGCCATATCTAACAAGCCAATAGGTTTTTGCATAAATCCGTAAACAGATATTAATTTGAAATAATGACTTTTTAATTTTTTTTTGCTTTTTTTTAAACAGATATGTCGATTTGTAAATTTGCTTCTGTAATAATGCTTATTTTATTTTTTCATTTACAACATAATGTTTCAGTTAAAGAAAATGCTTTTATTTAAAAGTTTGGAATAGAACTTTTTAAAATTAATTTTTAAATTTTTAATAGTTTAACAAGCAGAACATTAAAAAAACATTATGTAGGTTTGAAATCAGTTTAAAATTACAAATTTTAATTTTATATTTGCTAATTTGAAATTATTGTTCTCGAAAATACTATTTTAGTGATGATTTCTTACTATTGTGATGTTTAATCAAAAAACGAAAATAGATTTAGCACAAACTGACGAATTGAAGCACTTCAACAGAAGTATAGGTTTAAACTAAAAAAACTACCAACAGAAGTATAGGTTTAAACTAAAAAAACTACGACTTTTTCAAATTTTATTTTTTTTCTTTTTGTACTCTCTCTCGTACATTAAAAGACGCTTATTCAGTCCATAAAATTTAAAATTTTCCCACATTATTGCAATAAAAGTTAATTTTATAAAATATGTTTATTATTTAACAAGCTTCTTCGGAAAGCTTTCTTTTAAACATTTGTCTTTTGAAAACTCAATTTTTGAATGCCATTTTGTGAATGAACTTTTCAAAAGATGACTTTTGACTGGTGTGGGGATATTTCGAGTTTTATATGTCCGTTTTTAAACAACTCGTCTACGAAAAAATAGTCTTGTTGGTGCGATTTTCTGAGCGTACTTTTCTAAAGACGAGTTATTTTACTCAAAACAAAAAAATAGTTGTCGCGCGAATAAATAATTTATCCTAATAAATTTTGTTTAATTTTAGGTTTCATTTAGGCTCGGGACAAAATAAGGGGTTCAATTTTTAATTAAAAAACACCGTTAAAAAAGAAATATATTACGACAAAGTTTCGGTTTTGCTTAGTAAAAAGTAAGGTTTTAGTTGCAAAATATGTTTTTACAACGTCTTTTATTAAAGGTTTTAAACCATACCAAAAACCCAAAAATTTCTTTTAAAAAGTACGTTCACTAAATCGCACGGTTTCAAAACACAACACTCCACATACACAGCATTACAAACACTTTACACTCACATAGCAGCAGGTTTCAACAAACCAAAACCACCACACCGCACAGTTGTCGTAGCAATGGACATGTCCAAAGCTTTTGACACTGTCAATCACCACACACCCATACACAAACTCGCACAAACACAGGTACCAACAACAATCATAAAATTCATACATTACATCAAAGGCCGCAAAGCATACACCACATACAACAATCACAAATCAAAACAAAAACTCATAAAAACAGGAGTCCCACAAGGCTCCTCCTGTCTATCACCCACACTATCACTACACCCACACCAACATCTACACCGCAAACATTCCAGCACCACCACCAAACGTACTTATCATAACATATGCAGACGACATAACACTATATGCATCACACCCAAACCACCACATAGCACAACAACAAATAAAACCATACTTACATGCAATACAAACATGGACATACAACAACCAACTCACACTAAATACAAGCAAAACAGCATTCACACTATTCACACGAGATCTTGCAGAGTACAACACACAACTATAACTACAAATAAACAACACAACACTCATCACAACCAAAAACCCACAATTCTTGGGGCTCATGTTTGACCCCAAGGCTACATTCAACACACACATCGCAAAAACACACAGCAAAGCACGCAAAACACTCAAAATCATAAACGCACTCACAGCAACATCGTGGGGTAAACCAAAAGAAACGCACACACATACAAGGCTATCACTAGACCAATAATCAAGTATGCCAGCACAATCTGGGGCCACACAACATCAAACACACAAATCAATAAACTACAAACAATACAAAACACTGCTCTCAGGGTCGCAACAGGGTACACCGCAGACACAAACACACAGAGGCTATAGTCCTTCCAACAGTAACACACATTCAACTCCACGCTGAACAAGCAAAATTGGCAGTCATGTACACAAACAATCCATTCAACTACTTAACACAACAACCTGCACCCAGCGGCTCAAAAAACAAACAATCTTTCACAACAACTACACAACAAACATTCCAACAGACATACACAACAAAACCTACAAAGCACTAAAACAACAAATCCACACAAACACAGTCACAAACCACATCAACAACACTCCAATAAATCCAATACTTCAAACAAAAGCACCAGCAATAAGCAACGAGGAAGAAAATCTTCCTCGCGGGGTCAGGAGAACCCTCGCCCAACTCAGGGCAGAAAAATCTCCTTTCCTCTACTCTTACCTACACAAAATCAATCCCACACAATACACATCACCAAACTGCCCGCTATGCAAAACACAAACAAAACACCATCTTTTCACACGCACACACATTAACAGGACCTTGGGACCAGAGGACCTTTGGGCAAACCTTGCAGCAGTTGACAATCTCCTTTGAGAGGGGGAAGAGGGCGTCGCGTAAGGCGAGGTGCGTGCCAGACGGACATGACCAGGATTGAACGAAACTCTGGCCGTTATCAAACGACAACAAAACAAACCTAAGCCTAAGCAAAAGCCTAAACCGGTACAGGGTACAAGTGCTAAATGTGAACCAAAAATTAGTTTGAGAATTCTCCCCAACAAACATGAATAAAAAACATGTTTCTAGGCCAATTTTGGCCTGGTAATCTTAAATGACCATTTAACAAAATAAAAATGGTGTTTTATAACCAAAAAACGACCTTTTTTCAAAGGTATATTTTAAGTTGTTCAGAAAAATTTTCAATAGGCTTTCAGTCAACATAAATTAATATTTTTTAGATTGCTGCAAATACTTCAGTTCTAAATATATCTATTTTATTTCTGGCCCTCACTGATTTTGCCCTCAAACAACACAACATCTTTTCACATGCACACACATTAACACGACCTTGGGACCAGAGGACCTTTGGACAAACCCTGCAGCGGTTGCCGATCTTCTCTGAGAGAGGAAAGAGGGGGTGAGCAAGGCGAGAAGCGTGCCGGAAGGACATGACCAGGGTTGAACGAAACTCTGGCCGTTGCAAAACGACAACAACGATTTTGCAGTTCGCTGTGTAGCTTGTGCAAAGAAGAAAATCTTTTTTCCAACAATTTTTATTGATAAAATTTCAATAATACACAACAAATTAATAATAGTTAACAAATATCTGTTGTTTAGCGTATTACAAACCGATCGACCATATTGCTACATTACTAGGAAAATAGCGCCAATATTTAGGACAGATAATACCGGCGAAAATAAATATATTGGCATTTTCAACCTGACTATTATTCTGATTATTTGGATTGAGTAACCGGCAATTCAGTTTTCGCCCATATCCACATCCTCTATCACCAGATCCTCCAGCATTTCTTGGAGGGAAATTTGAGGCAATTCCTCATCGTCAGCCAATTCGCTTGCGCTCTCAACCGGACACAGTTTGGATTCGTCTGAAATAGATTGATAATATTGTTAAGTTTATTATTACATTTATTATTAAGTTAATTTAAGTTTTAATTTAAATGAAATTTTTTGACCACTTAAACTTACTAAGGACTTCAAAAAAAACCGGAAAGTATGGGCCTAGATCATTCGTCAAAATATCCTAGATTTGACGGAGCTTTTTACTTTAAGTAATAGTGAGGGTTTTCGGAACTCCTCCCTAATTTTGTTAATAACTCTTTATAATTAAATAAAATAATAATATCACAATTGGCATTTTTTGAATCAGCTAAATCAGCTCTCACACACGTATTTCTTTGAAATTATTCATTAAAATGTAGAGTTTCTTAATTTTTTTATTTTTAGTGCGATCTATTTGAGATAGCGATATCACTTTAGTAAATACATAACCAGATTACCATACTTTTTAAATAAAACAATTAGGCCATTAGCCTTTAAAAACCGAAAACTGTTTGCTTGTAGAAAAATCTTTTTTTATACCATGTAAGTGGTGGGTTTTAATTAAAAAATCTTACCTTTATATACGTTAATATTTTGGCGCATAGCAGGTTCTTCTTCAAGATCTTCCAAAAAGTCAACATACTCACTAAAATATAAAATCATTTTTAAAAGGAACAAAAAACCTATAAAATAAGGTTGACTTAAAAAAAGTTTTAAGTGTGTAAAAAACGGCTATTACAAAAACACTTATACCAGTTAAAATTGTGATTAAGATTTATATTTATTAATACAGTTTTGCATAAATTGACCATTTCGTTCACGAGATATTGTAATTTAATTTTTTAGTTCACATAATTTTGTACAGACTTAAAAACACTAATATAATAACTATATTAATAAATAAAATTTTTTATATATTTAAAAAAACTTTCGGAATAATTAAAAAAAATACATTATGAAATAAAGAATACAAGTACGCACAAGAGTGAAATAGCAGCATGGTTTGAATGTTCGATGAAAACAATCTTTTAACTATTTTAATCAAAGAACATTGTAAAAATGTTTCAGTACTGCCTTTTGCAATAAAAGGACCGGTCGTGTTTCCCGCCATAGGTAAGAAAAAAAGAAATTGGGGAGGAATCCACATCTAGTTTTCTTAATTTTGGCCGCTTTTCCAAAAAAAATTTGGGGTTTTTCCTTTGAACTTTTTCACCATGAATCCCCCCTCAGAATTATAAAACTGACACTTTGTCCTTCTCGATAAAATTTTAAGTACGATTTTTGCCACAAAAAACTCGAAATTTGAACACCAATCAGTATTTTTTGCACATTTTTGATAACTAAATATAAATACTAAAATAATTATTTTGATTCAATAAATTGTGGTATTATTCTTTAAAATAAACAATAATTAATGTTTAAAACTGTTTAGCTTTGTCCAAAAACTTCCCTAAAGAAGGGGTTAATTAACCCTTAGCTTCAAGGACGTTCTTTTCTCAACTCCTTGCCAATCAAAAAGGGTGTGTGCTGCAGTATTTCAAATTTTTTTTTTAGGGAGGAGTAGTGGTTTGGGTGGGGGGGGGCGTAGTAGTTTGGGGGGGGGGGGTAGTGGTTTGGGGGGGGGGTAGTGGTTTAAATTCCCCACTTGCCTCCTCTGCTACGTACTTGTTCATAGATCCGGTTTCGTCTGTGCGTTCGCCTTGGAGTCGCCTCAGTTTCCATTGCCGTCTGTTTCGCCTGAGCGTGCGGTCGTAGACTTTTTTCACCAGCACCTGTACAATCAATTAATAAAAAACAAACAAATTTAAAGCGTAGTCATTTAACCGTCGTCGTTTTATTAACCAAAAAATGTCGTGAATCTTCGTAACAATAATTGATTGCTTTGATCTTTTCTTAATCAGCAGATTTCAACAGAGATAAAACTAGACATTTAATTTTGTAGCTTCGTAAAGCACCATAAATAAACGCACATTATGTAGTAAGTACTAACAAAACATTTAATATAAGAAAAAATGTGCAACTCCTGTATAAAACGTGGCGACAGCGTAATGTTATAATAATGGTATACTTCCAGACGATTATAATAGCATACCTCTTTAAGAAATGTTACTATAATGGCATACTTTCCACGGAAACGCGTATGTATTAAAATTTTTATTGATTCGCGCGCATTGTGCCCTTTAAATGAGATGGTCAATTCTGAAAGTATTCCATTGTAATGCCATACGCCGTCGACACGTGGTTTGAGGACACATCGACAGGAGTTGCAGATTTTATGTTATATTATACATTTTTGGTAGTATCCTTTGGTTTAGAAAGAAATTTTTAAACATACAACATCCGGTAGTCTATCGGCACTGATTTTGTCTAGTAAATCGTTGTTAACATTCGCGGTTGCCAGCTCAAACCTAAAAAAACTGGGCTAAAAATATAGATATTATTGCATACAACAAATTATAAGACGATTGAGTAGCTCAGAATAAATGTTTTTTAGTGTAGGAAAAAGGTACAATGACAATCAACGCCAATTATAAGTAGAAAAAAAATTGAGAAGCAGCAGGTGACTTGTACATTTTACGCTTTCAAATTTTGCCGCTTCGTAGGTACCCACTTTTTTAATGTTTCAATAACAAAAATGCTTCTATTTAAATGGACTTTATAAAATTGAACTTTGCAAAATAATTTTTAAATTTTGAATAGTTTTTACTATCAGACAATAACGATTAGTTTAGTTTAATGAGTTTAAAAGCACGAATTTCAGTTTTAGTTCTGCTAATTTGACATCATTGTTCACGAAAGAACTATTTTAGTGATGATGTCTAATTATTGTGATGTTTAATTAAAAAACCAAAATTTATTTGGCACAAACTGATATATTAAAGCATCTTAATGAAGTGAAACCTATTATTTGGTATTGGGCCATTCCCCTCAATTTTGTTAAGTATTTATAACAATTCACTGAAGTGACAACCATTTTGTACAGTAAGGTTTGCAAATATTATCTTAAAAAGTGTTGAAAAAATTAGTATTGTTATATTAAAAAGATTAGTATTGTTATGTTTACCATGTATGCATTATTTGTAGTTGCCACATCTTCTATGCTGGTACACAGAAAGGGAAAACAGATCACAGTAAACTTTGTATGTAATGGGCGTTGTGGAGCGTTTTGCCGCTAACATTTTTCCGTACGAGTTTTATAGAGAAAAACGTGTTACAACTAGTGATGTTCCTACTTTCCAATACCATGCTCCATAGCTCCGGTCATTTAAAGCGGAGGGAGCTCCGGAGCTCCGCCCGCTAAACAGACCTGTACACGGTCTGAAAATGCCCCCCCGCTTTATTGGAGGATTTGCCCCACCGCGGAAAAACGAAAAAGTACCCAAAAATTATGACGCCATTTTTTACGTACTATGACGCCATCATCGCGAAATTTTTGTAGTTTTTAGCCTATTTCAATGCATTTTAAGCCATTTTAGACCTATTTTTACCTTATTTTTGCTTTTTTGTCTCTTTTTCTTCTTTTTTATCTTTTTTTCTTCCCTGCTTGCCCCCGTTTTATTGCCCCTCCCCGTTTCAAAAAAGTTGGCCCCCCGTGCCCCTTACGTTTTGGAATTGCAAAAAACGATTAATTACTGTCCCTTACTTCATACCAGAAAATTTTTTCGTCAGACCTGTGCACGGTCTGGAAATGCCCCCCGCTTTATTGGAGGATTTGCCACCCCCTGTTTTATTGCCCCCCCCCGCCAAAAAAATGAAAAAGTACGCTAAAATTATGACGCCATTTTTGACCTATGATGACGCCATCATCATGAATTTTTTGCAGTTTTTAGCCTATGTCAATGTATTTTAAGCCATTTTAGACCTATTTTTAGCTTATTTTCGCTTTTTGTCCATTTTCTCCCTTTTCCCCTCTTTTTCTCTCTTTTTTCTTTTTTTCTCTTTTTTTTTTCTTTCTCCCTTGCTTGCCCTCCCCCCTTTCAAAAAAGTTGCCGCCCGTTTTGGAATTGCCCCCCAATAAAACCCCCCGGGGGGCAGGGCAGAGCACAGGTCTGTTTCTTATTACCTATTTATCGCAAGTTCTAACGCAAAACCTTTAAATTTAGTGATAAAATGCTTTTTAGTAAATTTTTTTTACCGAAATTTTCATTTTGACCATTTTAAACTGTGCCGTCACTTTAAAAAATTTTGACCATTTTCAAATGTTTCTGGATTCCGACAAACTTCCAATATCGTTTTCATATTTTATGGTGGTGCGTGCGTGATGCAGACCTGTGCACGGTCTGGAAATGCCCACCCCCCGTTTTATCGGAGGATTTGCTCCCCCGTTTTATTGCCCCCCCCCCGCTAAAAAATGAAAAAGTACCCTAAAATTATGACGCCATTTTTGACATATGATGACGCCATCATTGCAATTTTTTTGCAGTTTTTAGCCTATTTCAATGTATTTTTAGCCATTTCAGACCTTTTTTACCTTATTTTCGCTTTTTTGTCCCTTTTTTCTCTTTTCCCTTCTTTTTTTTCTTTTTTTTTTCTCTTTTTTTTCTTTCCCCCCTGCTTGCCCTCCCGTTTTATTGCCTCCCCCGTTTCAAAAAAGTTGCCCCCCCGTTGTGGAATTGACCCCCCTGTTTAAACCCCGGGAAGGCAGTGCACAGGTCTGGTGGTGGGTCATTTTTTACTACTATACAAAAATATGTATACAACATTCAAATTAAAGAGTTTTGCGAGTTTTTTATTCTTACCCTAAAGCTGTGTCCCCTGGTTTCAAAAGATGACCCAGGTGAGTTTTTGTGCTGAACTCTTGTGCCTCTGAACCACCCAATTCTGAAGACCGCATCACCCACGCGTCTGCGACCACGTGCTAAAAACGTGAAAATAAATTGCAACAGTAAGAAAAGAAGAAAATTATGACCAGCGTTGTGTAATTATTTTCGACCAAGCCATCAATTTTGTTCACTGTCTGTTTATTCTCGTCACATCAAAAGTCATTTTTTTTAAACTTGGATAGCAATTAATTATACCGTGTGAAGTTTGAGTCATTTCACAATAAAAACAACAACAATTTTTTAAAAAAAATTCAAACTCTGATTACAAAATTACTAATAAAAGAATAGTTATTGGTTAGAAAATAGTGATGTCAAACAAAATCAAATGTCTAAGAGCGATAGAATCAAAACTAAAAACTTACGTGGCCCGCCCCAGGTAGAAATTTTCTGCAGACCTAATGCCTGCGGAGATGGAGAATCATGTATTTACCATGTATTTGCACAACAATTCATGTTTAGAAATACGATTCAATATTTTAATGCGAATTATAAAAGAGTCAACAGGCAGGATTTCAAAAAAGGGGGGTTGCCCTCCATACAAATTTTTCGAAAGGGGGGTAATAGGTGAGAAAGGGGGAAAGGCAGGGTGGGGTCCATTCCCCCCTAGCCTCGAAATTTCGGGACCCCCCAGACGAAAATCCAGAAGCCCCTCCCCTCTCCCCCCCAAATTTTCGAATTTTTTACCCCTGACCCCCCTTTAGAATTTGAAATGATTCACCCCCTCCCTCCTTGGGAAAATTTTAGGTACTTTTTTTAAACTAAATTTTCTTCCAAAAACGTTAATTTTTAAAAAATATTCATGTTTTACACGTTTTTTACACCATATTATCGCTTTTTATTCAATAAAATGTAGTATTATCCTATAAAAAGAACAATTATTAAAGTTATTATTTATAATTAAAGTTGTTATTACAATTAATAAAGTTATTATTTATTAACAATTATTAGAATTATTAAAGTTTAAAACTGTTTTGCTTTGGACACCGGATTCCACCAAAAATTTTAAAATTCCTTTCCCTGTAAAGCCCAAATTTTTACTTCCGCTGGCCCAAAAAGGGGAGTTGCTACCCCTCACCTCTACAACCTTTCCCTCGCAACGCCCTTGTCAACGGGTAATGATGCAACATAGCACATCGACGTCACTCTTGGAAGTAGTAAGGTTGGAGATTACACGTTTAAATCTTGTATCGCCCCAATTTTTGTAAGAATGCTTAAAATAATGTTGATGTCAAAAACTAAATTTATTTGGCCTCGTATTTCTATATAACACACTATGCGACTTACCTTCCTGGACACCTGTCCGTGACCAGCGCCGAGGTGACGGTCCACCGCCGGCTCTATATCAATTACTGTGTACTCGATCAGTTGCCTGGGCTGACAGAGGGTCTCGAAGGGATTTCGCCAATACTGCCCACCTTGCAGTTCCGCCACTGCAAACAGAGAAAAGAAGGACGGTTAGTATTTCTTTAAAAAGTTATAATATGAAATAAACTACATAGATTTAAAAAATTATATAATATGCAGATTAAACTTCGAGTTACCTGGTATTAAGAACAAAATGACTGTTTTGTTTACAATAACTAAAATATCTGTTTACGCATAGATAGACAAGCATCTCTTGGTATCCGGTCTAGGCAATGCGACACAAAAATTAAATTTCGGACGGCGACACAATACCCAGCTTTTAAGTAATTTTTCCCTTTTGACTTATCGTAGCCCCAGATGTTGCTGCGCGTAATATAAGTCGAACGTTCTTTTTTGGAAGAAAAATTTCAGAGCGTATTATTTAAACGGTTGACGCGAGGGAGTTTTAAAGTATGGTTTTTAGGACTTTTAGGGTTCTAAAGTATAGCAGTTACCACAAAAAAGAATGGTAATTATTACAAAATCTTGCGTACTTACGTACATAACAATTAATATAAAACCGTGAATTATTTTATTCTTAATAAAAGGGCAAAAACAAACAAACACAAACACTTACTTTGACCAGAAGAGGGGTCGATTAAATGAACTACGTTAGACACCCGAGTGCAGACGCAAATTTGTCCCAGATTACCCAGAGACTGAGCCAGTTTCGGAGATAGGCACACTATATTGTCCTAAAATCAAGTTTCATAACGTGCTCCAGGATAATAAAAAGTATAATTTGAGTTTGTTAATAGAAGAATATGCCTGCTAATGCTTTAAAATCATTGGTGATTGATCAGTATAATTTAGCGAATCAAATTCACGTACAACAGTACATCAAAATAAAGTGTACAATAAGTAGCGAAAAAGATGCTGTTAGGCTTAGATGGCAGTGGCACGTGGACTTGGCAGTAAGATCTAAGATGAGCTTAGAGGTTATATAGGTCACCAAAAATTATTAAAACTACCGACACTCCTTCAAATTCGAATTAAACTTTTGCTTTACGAAAATACGGTTATAAGTTCTCGGCATAAATGAGCACGGGAGAGGGAAGGGGGTTGGGAGGGTTACCCCCCAATTCTGAGATGAGGGGTTTAATCCCTCTCCCCAACTCAAAAGTGGGGGGAGAAAAGGTTAACTACCCCCCAAATTCGGAAAATGAAGAAAAAAATGCTTTAAAATGACTTCTAACTACCTCCAAACTTAAGTTTTGAGGTCAAGATAAGTTTTTTAAGCAATAAAAAGCTCAAAAATACAATAAAAAGGACATTTTGACCTAAAATTAGCGTTTTTTATGTATTTTTCCTTCCAAATTGAAAAACGATATAGTAAAAATACACTCCAGAAAAAAAAACGATATTAGGTAAATGCGTTTCTCGGTTCCGGACCATAGATGAACAAGGGGTGGGGGTAGGGTGGGGTTTACCCCCCTAGCCTCGAAATTTTGGTAGCCCTCCCCCTAGAAAAAAAAATTCAGGGGGCCCCCTTCCCCTCAAATTTACGAATTTTTTCCTCCTCGTCCCTCGAAGAAGTTTCAAGTACTTTTTTATACTAAATTTTTTCCAAAAACGTGAATTTATAACAAAAATTCATGTTTTTTACACCCTTTTTATACCAGAATATCTTTTTTTATTCAGTAAAATGGGTATTATCTTATAAAAAACAATTATTAAAACCTTTCATGGTTTAAAAGTACTATTTTTCTTTGGATTCACATTTGACCCCATCTGACCCCCTTCTAGGTTTCAAAATCTTTCATTCTGGAACTACCCCCTCTATAACCCGGACCCCCTACTAGATTTTGAAATTTCATCTATCTGGGGTAAAAACAGGGGAGGCTTTTCCTGCGTCGCCAAGTTAGGTCCTGTCACTTCGCTTGTATTTTTTATTTTATGCACGTAAAAAGCTAATTTGAAGTGAAAAAAGTATTTTGCATTGCATTTTTGAGGTGTTTTTTTAGCAAAATACACTCATTTAGATCCAAAGGCTTTGGAAGCCATTATAAAAAGCATTTTTTTGTTATTTTTTTAAAATTGGAAAGGATGTTAACCTTCTTCCTCTGGAATAAAATGAGGGATTGACCTGTCTCCATGTAGTAAAGATTTCACCTTGCAAATGGGTACTATTTCCACAGAATATGTGTGTTTGTAGTCGTAGGTGTTGTTCTTGGGGTCGTGGGTGATAAGTTCCTGGGCGTAAGAATGCCGCAGTGGAAGAGAAGCTTCTAGGAAGTCCAGCAGTTTTTTCGCGTCCTGCTGTTTGGCGTAATAAAAGTCTATTCCGCCTGAAATATACCAAGAAATAATAAATTTTTTAACGATTCTATTAAAATATTAAGATTTTATTTATTAACACTGTGAATAGTGTGCTACTTTTATTTGGTTTATTCATTGAAAAATATCATATTTTTTCGTTTTTATTAATAGGAAAAAACTAATAATTTAAAATTATAAAGGGCGATTTATTTAAACAGGGTAATGAACGACCGCTAAGCAATTCTGTTGGTTTTGGTTTCTTCAGCTTTTAATAAACTTATTAAATTTTAAAATTAAAAACTTATCAGTGCTAAAAAATTTTAAAAAATTAATGTTTTTTGCTAAATAAGACTTAGACCTTTTGTTTTACTGAAAAACATTTTAACTCAATGAGGCATAAATGGGCATAAACAATAAAATGTAAAAATTTCTTTGAATTTTGACGAGTTTCCATTGGTTATAGAATTTACGCTAGAGTTCTTTTTTTCAATAAGCAACCCATATGGCAACGAAAAAAAGCTGACTAAAAATGTGTAAAAAATAGGATTTGAGTACTAAAATTTAAAAAAAACTTTGTCGTCAAATAAAAACAAAAATGATATGGTAAATGCAAGAGCAAGAGTGTTAGCTGATTTCAACTAGCATTAGAAAAACCTGCTCTCTGGGAGATCAAAAATACCATGCGTTTGCTTAATTCCAGTTGTGTTTACATGGGCTCGGTGCTTCAAGACTAGTTGTTCCACATAAAACATAAATGCAAGAGTGTTAGCTGATTTCAACTAGCATTAGAAAAACCTGCTCTCTGAGAGATCAAAAATACCATGCATTTGCTTAATTCCAGTTGTGTTTACATGGGCTCGGTGCTTCAAGACTAGTTGTTCCAAATAAAACAATGTTTTCTTATGTTCTGTTTTCTGTCTCACCTAAAATTTGAAGAAAATAGATACCACAAAAATATAAGTGTGGTAATTGCCAGCCAACATTTTAAGCAATATCAGTTACATTTGATTTTCCTTGTATTCAACTTATTTAAAAGAGTAGCTAAATTTTTAGTTAACTTTGTTTTATACAAAAGAATAGTACTAAATTAAAAAAACTTGAAGAAATAGCACATAATATTAATAAATGAGCACAAGGGGAAAGAATAGTGTGGGGCCCAACCCCCCTACCGACCAGCCTCGAAATTTCGGACCTCCTCTTAAAAAAAATCCAGAACCCTCCTTCGTCTCCCAAAATTTTTTCATTTTGACACCCTACCGCTTTCTGAATTTCTCAGTCTACCACCTCCCCCCATTCTGAGCCAAATTTAAGGTATAAATCTAGGTTGAAATATACAGGTTGAAATTTACTGTCACTACAAACACGTTTTTGTAGCAAAAAACCCTACTTTTGTACTCTTTTTTATATATAAATATATAAATTTTTATATACTCTTTTTTATATATATATAAACAGCTTATTTTGGTGTATAAAATTCTCTAAACAGCCCACTCCGGACCAACTTGCCCATGTATGGTCTAGACCATACATGGGCAAGTAAGCCGGAGTGGGGGGGGGGGGTTAAACCCCAAATTAGGGGGGGGGGGTTAAAATCCGAGAAAACAAAAATACCCATATCGTTTTTTTTCTGGAGTGCATTTTACCCATATAACTTTTCGACTTTAAAGGAAAAATAAGTAAAAAAAGCTAATTTTGGGTTAAAAAGTCTTTTTTGCATTTTTGACTTTTTATTGTTTAAAACATTAATTTTGACCTCAAAACTTAAGTTTGGAGGCAGTTGGAAGTCATTTTAAAGACTTTTTTTTTCTTTATTTTTCCAAATTTGGGAGGGGTTTAACTTTTTCACCCCCCCCCACTTCTGAGTGGGGGGGGGGATAAACCCCCCTTCTCAGAATTCGGGGGATTAACCCCCCCCAACCCCCCCGTGCCCATGTATGGTCTAGACCCCCCCTTGGAAAACGCCCATGTATGTATATAATCTTTAATTAAATATAAAATTATGGATTAAAAAGTTTGTGATACTTGACTTTATAATCAAGACAATAATATTACTATTCTATTATTACGTAATTATTAAAAAAACTATGATTTCTAATCTAATTATAAGAATATATAAACACATTATTAAAAGAATTAAAAAATAAAATTTATAAGTTGCAATAAGGTCTTATTTTAATTTTACACAGTTTTAAAGCATTTATAAGCTTGTTTTATGTTTTTTACGTGTTTTAAGCCCATTTTAGGGCAGCGCGGAAATATTGGGTACAGTAAACCTCCCTCAAAATTTGGGTCTTGCCGGACACCCCCCCCTAAAATTTGACCACCCCAAAATCCGAGAGGCTGCCCACCTATGGGTGCACCCCCCTAGAATCAAAATTTTGGCCCCCCCCCTAGAAAAAATCCAGGGTACCCCCAAAGCTCGAGAGCGGTCCGGCCTGACCCCCCCCCCCTCTAGCGAGGCTGACCCGCCCCCCGAGGTCCAGAGGGGAGCACTAGAGGCCCCGTACTATACATGAGCAGGGGGAGGGGGTTATACCGTATAACCCCTTCCCCCTGCTCACGTATGGTACGGACCCCCTTCCTAGTTTTAAAAGAGCCATTTACTCGTGGTAGCCACCCCATAGCTTGTCGGTCCATGCTTATGAAATATGAAATCCAAAAAATGAAATATTTTACCTGCACGACAGCTCTCCAAAAATCTTTGTTTTCAATTTTTCTGCAATCATCACACATTTGACTATGAACTGTAAATTCAACAGAAAAAACTTGTTGCAACACGGCTCCTCCCATCACCTAAAAATAGCAAATACTACATTGTTGGGAAAAACACATGCTGCCTACCATAAAAATCTGTACCTTTCATTTAACAATTAATTCAAAGACGTCAAAATAATAATTAGGTAGAATTAGTTTTATAATTATAGGTTAAAATAAGAATCGGTTTTTTTGTGGTTTTCATAGACTTGCCATCCTTTTGTGATTGGTAACTTCATGGGTGTACCCAGTGTGTTGGGCGGCCGCCCCCCCCCAACGATCGGACAGGCGGAAAAATAAGGATAGTGGTTGGGCGAAACGCGGCCGCTCCCCCCCCCCCCCAGAAATGGTCGCCAGAAATGGTCAGAGGCTAAAAATTCATAAATTTTTAGCCTCTGAAAAACCCTAAATTTTACTATCTGGCGACCATTTCTGGGGGGGGGCGGCCGCTTTTCGCCCAACCACTATCCTTATTTTCCCCCTGTCCGATCGTTGGGGGGGGGCGGCCGCCCACCCCTCTGGGTACACCCTTGAAGTTAACCTTTTTTCTTCTCCTCCCCACTTTTGAGTATGGGGGTTAAACCCCCCTTCTGTGCCATTGAGCCACCAGGACTGTGCTCACCTTTGGGCAGCACCTAACGGGCCTACGGGTTCCACTACCACCTAAACCTGATTGCTGGATCTTTTCTTTTATAGAAATGTGTCCAGCGTGCGTGGCATGGCTAGAGTGTTTGTTGTTGTACGTTGGCCACACATGGCAGTTTTCCATCTAGCAAACCAGTGGACAAATACAGCTCTATTGTGTGTGGAGTTTGTACCACTGGCCTTGCAGGAACACCTATACTAACCATGTACGACGTTAAATAGTAAGATCAATATTAGGCGCGACTTAGAAAATCCCTTAGACAAAGACCTCGGAATGAGTGAACACTGCATGTAGTGAACACTCTAGCGGTAAAGGTTGCCAACATCATTATTAATGTTGGACGAAGAGTCTTAACCATAGTGGTGAAACATTTTTGCCCCTCCTGGCTTGTCTTAGCGCCTGCCTTTTGCATAATTGGCATAGGGAAGATAAGTTTCAGGTTATCAACAACAACAACAACCCCCCTTCTCACAATTAGGGGGTTAACCCATAGGTGTTTTTGAGGGGGAACAGAAAAGTCCAGCCCCCCCCCCCTAATGCCAAAATTTTGGACCCCTCCTAGAAAAAATCCAGAGGCCCCTTCCCCTCCCAAAGCTCGAGAGCGGTGCGGTCTGACCCCCCTTAGCGAGGCTGACCTCCCTCCCGACCAATTTGGAAGTATTTTTTTTTACTTACTGTCAAAAACACGGTTTTTTAGTTAAAAACAGTGTAAATACACTCCTTAGGCCTAAATAGGTGGTTTTAGTACATAAAATTCAATATTAGACCTAAAACACTTAAATTATTGAGTTAAAAAGTTTTGTTAAAAAATTAGACCCGTCTGACCCCCCCCTAACTTGGTAATCTCGCACCTGGGGTCGAACCCCCTAAAAAGCCAGGTGGGTCCGGACCCCTAAAAAATTTTGGCCTTCCACCCAGGGGTCCCTCCCTAGAGGACCCGACTAAAAACACCTATGGGTTAACGGTTAACCCCCCCCCCATGTAAACCCATGTATGGGTTCACCTTACCCCCTCCTCCCGTCTAAAAAACATTAATGACCAAGATAACGAAGTCGTTGATTTGTATATTAAATCCAAATCCAAAACAATTTCCGAAGTACCGTGCAATTTCCAGCGCAAAATAAACGAAAAGGTCTTCTTTTAAAATTCCAACAAAGTGTAAAAGAAAAAGTTGCACAATTTTTAGAGTCTAACAGACGTCTCTTGCTGCATTAGAAACAAAGAATAAACTTCAAAAAACCTCTTTCTGAACGGTGAGCTTGACTTTTATTCGCTTAGAGTGCGGCTCCGTCCAGATGAAACCCGCATCCACTAATCTCACTTTGGAAAGAGCGCTTTTAAGCTTCTTTAAACAGAGTGTGATCAGTTCTTTGGATTCCCGTGGCCCAGAAATCCAGGCGTTCGGGGGTTGGAAGTAGCGCTCGCAAAATTTGCATTGATACAACTGACTCTAAAAAACAACAGCAGAGTTTATAACTATGCACTGAAACAATAAGTAAGTAATTTTAAAAAATCATTATGTTAGGTATAAAAGTTAAATGTTAAAACATTTTCAATTTGATTTATTTTTAATTTAGTAAAAATAGGTCTTTACAATATAGCAATTTTAATAACATAGCCTTTTTTATCTTATTCAAAATTTGAAACCAAAATTACAATAAAGGACTCATTAGAAAGGCAAAACCAGATTTTGTTAGTCATTTAACTTATATATCGTTCAGCACTTTCCCATATTAGTTTTGAGTTTTAATATTGAACAAGATGATATGAATCACAATAACTCTCATTTAATATAGCCAGATTAGGGTATTGAGGTTGGGATAGAAATAAAACAAAATACCGGAGTCCACTTAAGGTCTCTCCGGACAGTTTTCTTAAGTATGAAAATGATTAACTGTCTGTAATTGTTGAATTCAGGTTGTTATACTCTTAATTTTAATTAAAATTATATCAAAAACAATAGAAATATGCTTTGCGATCCGATGAAGTATGTTAGAAACATTGAGGTATAACATGATCTACCTGAAGACACGCTTACAGCTGAAGGCGCATACCTGGAAGCCCAGGATTTACCGCAACTATTTTATAAATCAACCAAGATACTGAAAAATGATGAGAATTCGAAATAGCCATGTAATATTAATATAAATTTTTAAATGCAGGATGTAAGAAATTTTAAAAATCCATATTTGATTGCTTGATAAAATAATAACTTTTAATAATAATAATAACATTTGCTGTTGGGAATCGATTGAAACGGCATAGAAGTATGATACAGGTTATACTTTTGGGAAATAACAGGACTGAATCTTTCTTGACTAGTTTCTTTTTCAGGTGCAGCATCAGTCTTGCTGAAGGAGTACCAAATTCTTCCAAAAAATCGTTATGGGATTTGCGGAGGGTGGCACTTAGAGTTCTTTTAGCAATTACCAAGGTAGCTGAAAAGATACGGTTAGTACAGTCAATTTGAGATGCTTCCTGGGCCATTGCATCCGCCGCTATGTTCCCTGGGATTTCTTGTAGGTGGCCTGGTATCCATTGCAAAACAACAGTATCTACTTGTAAGTTTGGATTGGAAATGACATCTTCTACATGAATTAGAAAATCGTTAACAAGAGGGTCTGGAGTGGCGTAACTTTTAACAGTATTACGTATTTGATATATAGCTGATAAACTGTCACATAGGAGCACTAACTTCTTAAAACCATCAGGCATTCGTGGATGTTTTGCTTGTAATGTTAGAACTTGAATTCCACTAATGAGTCCTCGAAGCTCAATATCACAGATACTCCATAGTGAACTAATGGATGTAGTAGATCGAATCTGTGTATCTTGTCCATGATAAAAAACAGCAACCCCTGCTCAAGCAATGTTTTCATGAGTGTTAAGTGAACCATCTGTATATATTTGAAGATACTCTGGACTAGGATAGAGGTCATCAATTTCAATTTGAGATATTAATTTATTTTTAGTGCAGATTTGAAGTTTTGGGTTATTTATTTTTGTTGGATTTTGGTATAGTACATTAATTGGAGTTTTTGATATTTTATCAAGATCTGGTGATATAGATAATGACCGCTCAAAATTTGCAACAACACTATTCTTTCGTTTTAACCTTTTTACTCCTTGTGTTCTTAGAAACTGTCTAGTTTCTTCTAAGTATCGTTTACCCAAATGATTATCTGGTAGCCCTGGCAATCGCTGTGCACTGTATGATGCAGATTTCAGATAAAGGTGGTGATTTAGTGGACGAAGATCACATTGCTGTTCCATAGCAGCTATTGACGTTGACATAGGCCCTCCTGTCATCAGTCTTAAGGCTTGGTTTTGTATTGATGTCAGTTTATTCTGTGAGGCTATTGATAAGGAATGTGACGACACAGGAGCAGCATAGTCTAGAACTGAGTGAATTGTTGTGATGTATATCTGACGTTATTGAAGAAGGGTTAAACCATGTTTATAACCAGAAAGGCGGTACAATACTCCTAAGCGACTTTGGGCTTTTTTAGTGACTTGTGTAATATGATTTTTCCATCTATGTTTCCAATCAAATACTACTCCCAAATATGTTGCAGTATGTTTAATGGGTATTGGGTGCTGTTTGTAAAATAGTTAAGGCCATTGGATATGATTAGAGTTTAGTCTTGATAAAGAGAAAAGAACAGCAAAAGATTTTTCCATACTAACTGAAAAATTCATCTTGTTACACCACTGCTCTAGTTGATGTAAACTTTGATTTCCTTTATCCTGTAGAAACCGGGGATTGTCAGATATAATATGATACTCAAGGTCATCCATAAACATACCACATTTAACAGCAACGGGCAAAAACTGAGGGGTCGCTATTTCATCCATCAGAATTGTAAACAACAATGGGCTGAGGCAGCCTCCTTGGGGTATTCCCACTTGAAGCTGTTTCTTACTAGAAACTGTACCATTTATACGCGTTTGGATATATCGTTGTGATAAATAGTTTTTCATCCATGTTAACATTTTGCCAGATATCCCAAGATTACAACAACGTTCAATAACATCATTGTGCATTACACAATCATATGCCTGGGAGATATCAACAAAAATAGCTAGCGTGTGATGGCCCTGTTCAAATCCATTTTCTATGTCGATTTCCAAGGATTGTAATAAATCAGCTGTTTCATGGCTGGGTCTGGCTCCAATTTGATTGGGCGATCTTTTTATATTTTTTTCTAACCAGTAGATTAGTCGAGCAAGGAGTATTCGTTCCATCCATTTAACAAGGACAGATGTTAGTGATATGGGCCGATTATTTTTAGGGGCAGTTCTATCTTTCCTAGGTTTTGGAACTGGTATGATTTCTGCTAACTTCCAAAGATGAGGTATAATTCCTGTGTTCCAGCTCTTGTTAAAAAGTTTACAGATACCTTTGATAGCATTTTCACTTAAATTAATCAAAAATTCAGGATATATTTTATCTGGCCCAGCTGCTTTTCCTTTTAATATACGTTGCAGAGCTGCTTTTGCCTCATCAATAGTTATTTCAGCATTAAATATTGGATGCGAGTTATCATTGATCGCTGTTTTTAAAAGTTTGTGAAGTTCTTTTTGTTTCTGTTCAAGTTGACGTTTTGGGGCTTATTTAATGGCTGACCGTTTTCTTGATGAT
>JASAMX010030719.1:0-21457 GCA_030248175.1 Microlaimidae sp. YZB2_3 | reverse complement strand
CGCTACCAACGCTGTTTAAGCAGGCAGAGGGCGGAGAGCCTGTTTGTCGCCGCCACTGGCTATATACATAGGCGCCGGCTTAGGTCACCAGAACTTGCCAACTGCCTCCGCATTCTCGCGCATTCTTGTTTCCGCAATCTAAAAGCTCTCGCCAGCTAAAACCTTTTAGGAGGCCGCCGCGTGCGGGATTGGGCTTTAAAGTCCATGGGGAGTGAGCTGGGTTATTCAAAGACCCTAAATGGGATCGCCCTTCCTTCCGAATTTCCCTCCGCGACGTCCGGTTTTTTTAACGGAAATAACCCTTTTTTAATAATGAATTTGGAGGGTGGAAATTTCGCTCAAATTTTTCGCAGGGATAGGAGGAGTGCGAAAAGTTTTAACGTGAAGAAGAATTATGAGCGAAAAGTTATAAAAAATCCTTCTCAAAGAAAAAAATTAAAAATGCCATCCCAGGATCCCAGGATCCCAGGATCCCAGGACGGCTCCCAAATTAAAAACGCATTGCGCAATTATAAGGTAGATTATATATTTTTGGTATTAATACGATTATAGCATTATATACGTCCGTCAAATTTATAGTCTCACTCAGCATAAAAAAACCAGCGCTGTGTTTTTTAGAAAAAGATCACAGTCATAGAGAACTCAGTGCAACACATGATTGAACTTTAAACGAACCTGCGACGTTTATTCCAGTTTTTTTAAAATACGAATTGGCGAAAAAGGTGTAAAATGTCGTTTAAACACTTATTCCCATCATGAAAATTTTTTTTTTTTTTTGTAATAACTCAATAAAAACTGTCGAAATATGGAGCGGTTTTTTAAAGGTGATAAATTAACATAACCTTATTTGAACACTTTATAAAAGTAAAAAATTTGAGTTTAATAAAAAATTGTATGAGAGAAAATGAACTTAATATAATACCACGGGGATTAAATTTGCGTCAAATTACCCACATAATTCAAATTTAAAATAAAAGAATACTTACTATTTTTGTTTTATGTATTCTTGGTAAAATTATAGAACATTCTAAAGACTTACTTTGGTGATTGAACAAAAATAAAAAGAACAAAAATACTTTTTATTTGAATTTTACCTTTTGTCTGGATTTGCAGTTTTTCGGTTTCCACTGACCCCCCTTGTTTAAAAATGTCAAATTTCTCTCCACCTCTCTTTCTGTAATGTATTCGATTAAGTCCATTGCTTTAGCTTCTTTCGATACGTTTCCGTATAAAGTTGTATTACCAGCGCACCAGCAAGATTTTAGATTTTCCGACAGAATCTGCAGACATTTGTTGCACAGTTTATTTTTTCCACATGAATTGTTTTTTGGCGGCATGCTAGTTAAGAATATCGGACCTAAAAGCTTAAAGCCCGGTTAGCATACATAAGAAGGGACAAATTTCACACGCTGACTTCGGCCAAAATAGTCGAAGACAAGAACTGAAGCTTGATTTCGATAAACTTAATGCGTTTTTTAAAGTTTTTAATGAACATTTTTGTTTGTGCTTTGATTGAAAGAAAGTATAAAATAAATAACGCCATCAGATTAACAAAGATTGAACTTTTGTTTTTGGACACTTTGGACGACGTATGCACCGAGCCTAACCTCTTTGTTTCCATAATTTTTTCCATAGCTTTACATGTGTAGTAAAATTTACTTCACGGTAATGGTATTTTTATTTAAAGCAGTTATACGGATTCCAGTGTCATAATATTGTTTCTAACGTACACATGATGTTTGATCACAAGTAGATAAAGTTTGAATTTTAAACCAAAGGATCATTATATTCAGAAAAATTTTTGTTGAATATATTTCTACAAACAAACACAAAATAAACATTTTGAATTCAATCCACACAAGATCCTAATGGTTATTGTTGTTTTTATTTACAACCTCAAAAAATAAGCTTTCTTTAATTTTGTAAGAAAGAAAGTTTTTTAGATTTCAATATCTTTTTTCACGTAAGGTAAAAATATTTTGAACGTGATTTGAATTACTTTGTGACACAAGCCCAAAACCTGTAACCAAGGAAGTCTTGAAAAAACAAAAGAACAAAAGTACTGTCAACACAAAAATACTGAAAATTAATCCGTTCATTTTTCTTAAATATTTTGTTTCAATTTAATATAAATTTAAAATCAAATATTAAGTCGTTGTGGATACTGAATTTTTAGCATCTTACATATGTTGATATATTATTTATATAATTATTTTTTTTTTATATATTTTTTTTTTTTTTTTGTTGTGAGTGCAAGCAAGGCGGAGAGAGAGAAAAGCAAAGCATAAACTGGTAATTGAATGTTTTGTTTTATAGAATTTATTGTATCGATTGTTTGGACTGTCGTGGTTTTTGTAGTTTTTTTTTTTTTGTGTTTGAAATATAAAAGTGAAATGTAGAATTATATTTGTACTTTGTACTTAATCGGAGTCATGTATGAGGATTGTGAATGATTGTTATTAGTTGATAGGTAGGTGAGATGGTAGGGTGGGAGGTTGGGGTGTTGTAAAACAATTTTATATATAAAAAGTCCAAGGATTTTTAAGTAGGGCGGAGACCAAAGTAAACAAAAAAAAATTTATATAATGTTTGAAACTACAAATTTATATAAAACTTCAAGATCATTTCTAAAAGACTAAATAGTGTAAAAATCAAGATAATTCTAACAGATACAGATATAATAATAAGTTTTTAAACACAGTATCATTTAAAAATATTTTTTGTAATATTAATTATACCAAAAATATATAATAAAGGAAAAATGATACACTTAGAACAAACTGCTTGAAAACACAGGTCCCATTTAAATGGGACTTATTTAAATGGAATCCCATTTAAATGGGACCAAAAATAGAAAGGTTCCATTTAAATGGGACCTTTGTTTTCAAGCAGTTTGTCTTAAGTGTCGGATTTTTCTTGTATTATATATTTTTGTTTATACTAGCAAAAAAAGACCATGGACCAAAAATATATAATACTATATATTGAGTATTATATATTTCTGCATGGACTACGCCAAATATTTTTTAGTATACTATATACGGACTAAACGTTTTAGATAAATTTCAAGGTTAATAAGTGTCATTGGCGAAATGTGCAGGGCAAGTTTTTTTAATGACCCCAGCGATTCTGTGCTTTGACTTCCACGTTAGAAACAAAGTTTTATTCAAAATTAAAATTTCATTTAATATGCAATTTTAAAACTAATTAATCCACGCGTAGTTTCTTAGGTATGTACGTTCATAAATTTAATGCAAATCATTGGTAACTGTGTTGGTTGAGTTTTTATTTAAAATGAAACTATTTCGAATTTTTAAGAAACTTAACAAACATTTACAAACTTTTAAGCTTGAAAATTAGATAACAACAACCAAGGGGAATAATTGACTTATATTCATTTGAGTGAAGCATAAATGAAAATTTAAGCAAACTTTTTAACAGACATATATTTATGCTACTTAATAATACCAAAAATATATAATATACCGAAAAATGTGCAACTCCTATATAAAAAAAGTACAGAAAAGGTGGCCAAACTTTTAGGCCTCTCCCATTTAATTGCCCTCTCCACTATAATGGCATAGTAGCCATTATATTTACGGGGGTTTTGCCATTTATTAATTTAATTTCACTACATATATACTCACAAGTCTAATACTGTCCGGGCCGCACGAGTTTCGGCGTTTTGGACAGTATTAAACCAACACGGGGAAACTCGTGCGGCCCGGACAGTATTAGACTTTCGGTATATTATATGTTTTGATAATACTATTAGTTGAATTAAAGTCAGTTAAACAAACAACTGTTGACCGTACCTTTATCATCGTGCACAAAACTGCACATTCCAAAGCCTCGTTGACACAAATCGCTAAGATCCGATTTACTGAAATTCAACTCCGGACCCGCGGTACCGCCGTAGTCTTTTTTCAGAAATTGCTTGGGTGTCAAATAGCTGGAAAACATAAAATTGTACAAGCCGAAAAAACCCAATAGCAGTAATAGCAGCTGATAGGACGGGTAGGTTGGGCCCATGACCGTTCCTCCGCCCCCTGGCGTTATTCTGAAGAAAAATAACTGTCAAGGAGTAAGCACTTTCGGACGGTGGTTACAGCATTCCAACATTATCGAAGTCCAATCACCCGGTAAAGGCAGCAAAACAATAAAGTTTAGCAGAAACGGCAGTTTTATTTCTATAAAATACATAAATATTGAAATCCAGTTAAAATCGCTGGTCGTATAATCTATTTTTTTCTTAACAACTTCCCTAATTTAGTTATGCAAAATTACAAACACGTGAAGTATTTTTAAATAGTTATTAATCTGCATTATAAACAATTAAATAAAAAACAGTTTGGAAAAAAATACAAACTTAAAAACCAACCAAGAAAGTACACACGGACGATTTTTTCTAAAATGAATTTTACACTCTGGATGATAATAGTTTTAAAAAAAGTTCAATACCGGTTTTCTGGAAAACACAAAGTACTCCATGATGGCAATCAATTAATATTATTTTAAAAGCGGCAGTTGACATTAATTGTCTTTTCTTTAGAATAAATTAAAACTGAAAACCTTAACATGAAACTGAAATATTACAAGCAATAGAATTAAAAAAATATATACAAAATTAAAATCTTTATTATTGATGAAAAAATAATAAATATTTAACATCATGATTTATAAATTATTTCACGCTATTTTAAACGAATTTTTGAGACAAAAAAATTTTGCTTTTTTTTGTTCTTTTATCATTTAGCTTCTTTTGTTGTCTCCTAGATTTTTATAGATTTAATTTTATTGGTTGTTTGTTTATCTTGTGAACTTACAGAAAAATAAATCAAATAACAAAAATATAGAGCTTCCTACTTGTTGGGATCGTGATCTATTTCATTCGTAAGAATTTTTATTCTTCCTTCTTTCAAATTATTTTAAAAATATTTTTATTCCGAAACGATAAAAAAAAACAGTTAAAATTTCCACAGGTTTTGTAGGGTCATTTTTTTAATTTTTTTGTTTTGAGCTTAAGACAGGTAAGATACCAGCAATTAGTTTTCACAAATACTTTTAGAGTCAATTTTCTTTCTTCGGTCATTTCTCGAAAGCTTTATGGGGGTAAACATTGTTGTGGAAATGCAGATCCTGATTTATTTGTTCACATGATAAAATGAGAGCCATGTAGTAGTTTATATAACCACCAATATAACACTAGAAAATGTCCGACTGTACACTTATTTTTTGACCGAAATTTTGCTAGAAAAAGTCCCACTTACTACTTTTGTACAAAAATATGCTATTTTCAGCTTGCTAGTTAATGTTATGCGATGGTACCTGCGTTTTTTACTAAAATGTTATATGGTTGTCTTGAAGTGGGACTGCATTTTTTAGACTCAAAACTACCTTATTCGCACTGGGAGTCTGGCTACACAACAAAAAATAAAGACGTATTCATTTTCAACAGAAAAAAATACCTCGAAATTTATTTTATGTAGTTTTAAAACGTTAAAAAGACATTTATTTCATTAAAATAAAAAATATCACATCTTAACGTGAAAAATACGGCTTTTGCTTATTTAAACACGATATTTTTGCTTCAATTTGTCTTCTTTTTTGTTGCACAGCCAGACTCGCAGTGCTAAATAAGCAGTATTGAGTGCAAAAAAGTCTAAGTCCCACTGCAAGAAAATGAACACTGTATTAAAAGCTCAGCGCGGGAACCTAATAGCAAGCAGAAAATGTCATATTTTTGCTATAAAAGTGCCACAAAGTTTACAAGTGCGATTTTTGTAGCAAAATGTTGGTCAAAAATTAGTGTACACTCGGACATTCTCTTCTGTTATACTGTACATGCTTGATATAACCAATCGATTCAAAACAATTTAACCCCGCTTATATAAATCAATCCTTGTTAAGCTTTTACTTGGCACTAGTTGGTCGGTAGCTGACGCATTGATGTGAGAAAATTTATCATTTAATCGCTGCACATTTAATTTGATAAAGTTTTTTTGATTTTAAGGTTTCGCTTTGGGTTAGGAAAAATTAAGTTTTTCATTTCATGATTTATTGCTAATGCAATGATGACTGAAGGGGAGATAAGACGACTGTTTTTGGAGACAGAAAAAAATTAACCGTAGCGAGATTCAAACCCGGCTTTTTTTTGAATTCAAGGCCTGTTTTTTTATAGGATGGTTCATACTTCGTCCAAAATGTTTAATGGATAAAAGTCCTAAGCACAAACACAGCCGTCCTTTAGACTTTGTCCTTTGGACATTTTGGATTGTCTTTTGGGCTGTCAAAAAAACATTATTTCAAGTAGCATCACGTCAGGATTTTAAGGACCCTCAAAATGTCATAAAGTATTCGTGATCACGTCATATATGTTTTGCTCTGTGGGAGTGGTTGTGGGAGGAGCTATATAATAAAATCACTTTGGGTGAGAAAAAATTAATCTCTAACGAATGAAATATCTACTTTTTTCATAAGCACTAATTGGCTAAAAGTGATTCTATAACGTTATTATTCTGTAAAGAATATTAACACTGAACAATTTCCGTTTAAATGGGAGGGTTTTGAATATCGTGACTTATACTTTAAATTGTCTAAAGGACATTTTGGATTGTCCAACACTTGTCATTTGGAGTTTGTCCTTTGGAAACTTTGGACGAAGTTATGAATCAGCCTTTAGTTTGACACGCTATTACTGTATTGTACCATACGGGCATTTGCTATTTATACACTGCAAAGTCTCACCAATAGTTATAAATAGAGACTCACCAGTAGTTATGAATATCAGTTCAGGAAGGAACGTTTAACGTCACACTTATAAATAGCTTTACTAAAACATTTTGTCTTGTTCTCCCGGACATAAACTTTGCAGGAATCAAATGTTGGGGATAAAAATTTTCTAGAATCGACAAAATAATTATAAGAGGCAAAAATTTTTTAAAAAATCTACATAAAATTATTAATATTGTTTCATAAAAAACAAAATGGTGACTTAAAATGTGCGGTATACTAAATCATAGCGTATTTTTTCGTTTGGTTTTTGGTATCAATCGAGGCATCATGTTTCACTGATTAAAAAAATTTTATTACAAAAAAATTAATTTTCGACGGTTGTCGAGATACTAGCAAGAATATTGCTTGGTTATTCCAGATAATTTTTTTGTTTTTTACCAAACACCAGCAACGGTGTGTTTCGTTTCGCTTACGTTGGACTTTGCAAACGCATTCTTTCTCGTAAAAATTCAGATGTATTTAAGATATTTTATATGCAAATTTTGCAATGAAAAGATGCAAAATTTTTAATTATACTAATTTCTGTGACTTTTTATTTATTATATTGTAGTTATAATGGTTTATTTTAAATAAACGATTTGATGTATTTTGAGTTCAGTTCAATCTTGGGATGTGTGCCGTGGTTTGTTTTTTAATCGCTCAACGGGCGTACATATTTAGTGTTGTGTGGCTGGCTGAGCGGAAAAAAATCAATGGAATAATCATGCGATATTCTTAATAATATCTCGACAACCGCTAGAAATTAATTTTTTGATAATACAATTTTTTACTCAGGGAAACCTGACGCATCGATTGATACCAAAAACCAAGCGAAAAAAATAAACCATGATTTAGTATACGGCAACTTTAAATTTGACATGAGATACAAAATTTTTCTATGCTTTTTAAGGCTATGTTTTTCTTATTTATACTGTCTATAACAAAACTGGGTATGAAGAAAAAAAGTAAGTACAGAATACACGAAATAGCTTTTTGAAACGTCATCCTTAAAACCGCTTAGGGTATTTTCACGAAAAAAATTATATAATACTGTGTATGGCAGGGCGGGAGAAAACGGCTCACCTTCAAAAGAGTCCCGGCACAAAAGAGTCCTGAAAAAAAATCGCAGCTTGCACAAAAGAGTCCTGGCACAAAAGAGTCCCGGCACAAAAGAGTCCTGGAGAAAATGCGTTCATGCGCCCAAGCGCTGCGACCGCTGAGGTCAGCACAAAAGAGTCCTGGCATAAAATCAATATTTTAGGGCTGACATACAATGTTCACACCTCAGCTATCTTCCAGTTTTTGACCTATTTCAACACGTCGTTACTGTGACCCAATGAGTCAGTCAAAATCGTCGTAAAATACTCGTACCATAGATGTTTTTGGGGGGAGACAGAGGGGTCCACCACCCTCATTAGAGCCAAAATTTTGGACCCCCCCCTACTAAAAATCCAGGGGGACCCCCCATCCTCCCCTCAAAGCTCGAGAGCGGTCCGGCCTGACCCCAACCCCCTCCCCCCCCCCTCAAGCGAGGCTGACCCCCTCCTTCCCCCTCCTGACCAATTTGGAAGTATAAGTTTTTTATTTACTGTCAAAAACACAGTTTTTTAGTTGAAAACAGTGTTTAAATACACTTTTTGGATCTAAAGAGGCTGTTTTAGTATATAAAATTCAATATTAGACCTAAAAACACTTAAATTATTGATTTTAAAAAGCTTTGTTAACAAATCGGACCCCCTGACCCACCCCCCTTAATTTGAAATCTCGCACCCGGGGTCGACCCCCCTAAAAAGCCAGGGGGTTCCTGACCCCCTGGACCCCCCTAAAAAATTTTGGTCTTCCACCAGGGGGTGGACCCCCCCCAGCGGACCCGACCAAAAACATCTATGTTCGTAACTGTGACTCTTTTTATATCTTAACACGAAAATAATCTAAACAAAATGAGTCAGAGTCACGTTAATTTAATACTGATTGGGACTCTTTGTGTCAGAATACTAACGAACAGTAAATTTAAAAAAAAAAATTAGAAAATTGTAAGAGGCAGAAAAACCAATTTCAAGTCAGATACTACTTCTTTGTGAGCAGTTTTATTTTTTCTAAAAGCGGGTAGAAGGTAGATAAATTTAATAAGGCAGATATACTCAGGAAAAGGTCATCAAGTTAGAGTGATAGTTAGGAACCAAGATACGACTTTCGCCAGTATCATAAATTTCTTATTTTTTAGCGTTCGCTTATATTTTTTACCTGTTGTTGTTTCTATTTTAAATGTACGTATTAGCGTGTCACTTGTGAAAAATTGATTTTACGCCAGGACTCTTTTGTGCCGACCTCAGCGCTCGCTGCGCATAAACGTATTTTCTCCAGGACTCTTTTGTGCCGGGACTCTTTTGTGCCAGGACTCTTTTGTGCCAGCTTCGATTTTTTTCAGGACTCTTTTGTGCCGGGACTCTTTTGTGCCGGACCCGGAGAAAACATAATCATCGAAATCGGAAATATAAAGTTTGTATTTGTATCGCAACATTACGAACTTAAATATTTGTTAAACATAAAAATAATCAAATTGTTAGAATTTAGGATACGATATTATTTGCATGAGTTTGATTGGAAAAACCAGAAAAAACTTATCCAAAAAAATTAAAAAGGTGGCCGAAATTAAGTTAGCTACCCTAAATTTCAAGGACGCAAAAAGTAGGTGGTATGTTTTAAAAGTCACCATATAAAAGTTGTTGAAAAATAACATAGCTTGGGCTTAACCACAACTAAAAAACTGCGCACGTTAAATAGGCACCTTGCACTGGAACTCAGTTTATACATAAAGTATGCAATAAACATAGCGAGTCACCATAATGGATAATTACCGTATCTCTTACTTATCTTTTGTAGTATGCAGATCAACCGATCGATTCGCCCGCTTTCGTGGTTTGATCTGCATACTACAAAAGATAAGTAGGAGATACGGTAATTATCCAGTATGGTGACTCGCTATGTTTATTGCATACTTCATGTATAAACTGAGTTTCAGTGCAAGGTGCCTATTAGAACTATAAAAATCAAAGTCAGTGTAACTGACTTAAAATGAATGTCACCGAATGTTATTTTTGCTATGCGTAAAATTATGAAATGAACTGCGTATGGCTGAATGTATCGTTATGTTATCTATCTAGTCATGAACAGTTCATTTCATTACTAGGCGCATAGAAAAAATAACGATGCCCGGAAGAAATACCTTCTGCAAAATATCACCGGAAAAAATATCTTGTTTGAGAAGTAAGTTGGGCTTATTTAGAAACTCTTAGGCTTTTTTGAGTTTTTTTAATGATTTTTTAGCTTGATTTTAAAGTTTCGCTTAGGCTTAGGAAAAAAGTTTTTTTTTGATATGAATTTAGAAGTGTTTCCAAAGATATTTTCACTGAAGATATTATGCAGAGTAACAGCCAAAATAACAGCCGGTGACAGAAATTAAGGTGACAATAAGTTAGTTACCCTTAGCATATTTTTACCGTATCAATTATCTGCACGGCATTCGTGAAAAAAACACCATCAAATTTTAATTCTTTTTCCATTAATATTTTAATGTCTCCTAACAAATGTATTGTAACGTCGTTTAGATTAACCTTCTCTGTTTATTAGGAAGTCTAAAACGCAAATTCAAAGCGCGTCTAGCTTTTCAGACGTGAATAATGCTTTTACGGATGCGAGAAGAGCGGTCAAGACGCAAAGTTGAATATTAAGCAGAGGTTACGCCATTCAGATCTGTATTTAAAACGGTTTTTACGTTCACAAATTGAAGAATAAAAACATCATTTCTTTAATTTACAAAATTTCAGAAATTTTACAATAATAAAATGCTTCCTTAATTCAGTTACAATACAAGTAACCACCGTATACCAAAACTAATTCACTCGTTAACAAATACTGACGTGACATGTTATATTATGACATTTTTTAAACATTTTACGAACTAAACTATCAGAATGTGCGCTGTCAAAAATTGTTTTCACTTTTTTGATGTAAAAAATATGTCAGTGATCGTAGAAATTGATGACAAAGACGAGATCAAACTGCTGAAATACGTCTGTGTTCTATTCGTCTATTGTGTACCGGTGGTATCGTATAAATCAAAACGATGCGATATAGGTGATCCAGACGTTATGTAACGTCAAATTATAAATTTTATAAATTAAGAGCTCAAAAAAACAAAATGCGCTTGAATATTACTTATTGCATTTATTTTTTATTTTGGTGAATTTTTTTATTTTTCATAAAAATAAAGTAATTGTCTTTTTATTAGCAATTGGCCCATTGGTATAATAGTGTAAAAAATCGCCAAGTAAAAACACAACAAAAAATGACACCTTTTCGCAAGTTTTTTTTTCGAAAATGACACCAATACAATCTAGCAAAATACTGAATAATATCAGCCCCCACAATTTGCAATGGAAAGAAAAGTGCGTTTGCAATAGTCGATCTGGACATATGCGCTCGTTAACCCATTCTTCGTTGTCCAGTATTTAATTAAGCAATGAGCATTAGGCTTGAGGAGATTAAAGGTGCGGTGCGGAGTCAAACTTTTTGTCTTCGATTTTGATAATTTTTTGTGAAAACCTTATACCTACCCTCAATAGCCCACAAAAATTTTTTAAACAAAATATCGCCAGTAGTTTAGTAGTTATGACACCCCAAAAATGGCATTTTTCGACAATTCTGTATACGTGACAATTTGCTCAATGGGTATAACGATTTACGTTACAAATTATCCACTCAAAAAAAGCGGATACTTTTTATTTAATTTGATACCCTGATCGTTAAGATTGGTGCAATATTTGTCGAAATATTGTGTTTTATGTACAAAAACCCCACAACTTTTTCGTTAAAAACACCAAACGACGGCAGTGATTTTGAGAAGTTTGCCCAACCTTTCTGTCCTTCACTTCGTGTTTTTAGCGAAAAAAAAAATCAGGGTTTTTTGTACGAAAAACGCAATATCTCGACACATACTGCACTAACTATCAAGAATTCTTAACTTAAATCGTTAAACTCATTGAGCAATTTGTCACGTACGAAATCGTCGATAAACGCCATTTTTGGGGAGTCATCAGTCCTGAACCACTGAAGATATTTTGTTAAAAAAATTTTTGTGGGGTATTGGGGGCAGTGGTAAGGTTTTCACGAAAAATTATCAAAATCGAAGACAAAAAGCTTGACTCCGCACCGCACTTTTAAGCGACCATTGTTACTTGTAAAAGATTTTTCAGTGATACTATTGCTTCTAATCAGTTTGATTGGCAGCATAAGCTATGGTTCATTTTTCAGCGATTTGGGTCACATTTGCACATTTATATAAACAGAAAAAAAGTACACAAACACAAAAACGAATAGTGTTATTTGAAATTTATGCCATATAAATCTTCTACCTAACTGCAAATTTACAAAAAATTAACCTATTGAAAATGTCCAGAATAAAATTGCTGACCATGGCAACCCAGAAGAGTCGCAAATATCATGGCCATTCATATCAAGAGCCCAAAATGAAGGTTGTCGGTAGATGAACGTGTTTAGTAGCGATGTTGCTACACTCTATCAGGCCACGGAATTCCAGTCATTTCAAGCGGAGGAAGTTTCGGAGCTGCGCCTCTTGAATGAGCGTTTTTTAGGCTGGTTAAGCTTGAAATATGTTTTAAATTGCTCTTTCCGCATTTTTAGAACTATTAAAATAAATATTTTAAATTGTTCTTTCCGCATTTTTAGAACTATTAAAATTGTTTCTATTTTGGAAAAATTTTAGTTTACCAAAAATTTTTGACAAAATATTTACTGGCATTACTCCTTAATTATTCATGAAGCTACTATTAATATAAGGCGGAGCTCCGGAGCTTCGATCCAGGGAACATCATTAATATTTATATTTACATTCAGTATTGATATTTATCCTGTTCCAGTGTAAGCTGTATAAAAATTGTAGAACATAACGTTTCATATTTTGGGTAAAATGGCCCAAATAGCCTTTTTTTACCTTGGCTGCTGTTTTTTGGATAAAAAATAACTAACAGCATTTTTATTTCACCAAATGGATAATACTGTAGTCTAACGCAGGTAGAATTTGCGCCTGCAGTAATTTGAAATAATTGATGATCCATTTTGTGAGGGGTTCATACCCATTGTTTTATGATACCAACATTACGCAAAATTCTGAAATCTCTACACCAGCTTGGCCTAGGATGTACTTATTACCAAATAAAATCTGGATCACCACCAATTATATGACTGATCTAAAGTTTTGAAATTATATTAATTTACAAACACTTTTGATATCTATCTGTATTAGGGATGTTGACCAGATCTCCGATCTCCCCTTTTAGAATCTTCGGACCAACCTCCGGAACTCAACCATATTTTTGTAACAAATTTAGGAATAATTGAATATGATGACACATATTATTTTGCCAACTTTTTTACAAACTATTTTTTTGTTTTAAAACTTATATTTAAAAGGACAAAAAATAGTCTTAAAATCCAAGATAGAATAACTTTAAACATAGTTCAATTCATTCTTTAAATCGCTCATAAGGGGCGGAACTCTGCAGTTTCCTCCGCTTTAAATGTCGAACAAAAATACGGCAGGAATTTTTGAAAGGTATATCAAAAGCCTCAGGAAATACGCTAAAATAGTCCGAACTAAAAATTTTCCCTACGGAGCTCCGCTTTTCGTCGTTCCGGAGGCGCTGCTGGAGATCAGTTCTAGTGAAATGAAAGCAAATAGGAGACCGCAAATCTTGTACTGTACTGAGCCGAAAAGAAGCGGGTCAATACCAACTGTTATTTACCGAGTTATCGTGGCTTCATTTTACTGTTTAAAACGTGTTTTCGAAAAAAGAAATCACCCAGATGCTTTACATGAATTTGTTTTATGAAAAAATGTATGAATAATGATACAAAAAATAAAGTTTTACTCGTAATATTTATACTTACACGCATAAAACTATGATTGTTGTTAAGTGTATCGCCACAATAAAACAAGAAGTAATTACGTAAAAACGCAGTAAAAAAATCTTTGTCAAATTAAATTATTCCTAAAGTTGTTGCAAAAATATGGTTGAGCTCCGGAGGTTGGTCCGAAGGTTCTGAAAGGGGAGCTCGGAGATCTGGTCAACATCCCTAATACAGATAGATATCAAAAGTGTTTGTAAATTAATATAATTTCAAAACTTCAGATCAGTCATATAATTGGTGGTGATCCAGATTTTATTTTGGTAATAAGTACATCCGTAGGGCAAGCTGGTGTAGAGATTTCAGAATTTTGCGTAATGTTGGTATCATAAAACAATGGGTATGAACCCCTCACAAAATGGATCCTCAATTATTTCAAATTACTGCAGGCGCAAATTCTACCTGCGTTAGACTACAGTATTATCCATTTGGTGAAATAAAAATGCTGTTAGTTATTTTTTATCCAAATAATACAGCTATGCCTATAAGGTAAAAAATTAACGGCTTTTTGAACGGCCATTTTACCCACAATATGAAACGTTATGTTCTACAATTTTTGCTCATTTTTTATACAGCTTACACTGGAACAGGATAAATATCAATACTGAATGTAAATATAAATATTAATGATGTTCCCTGGATTGAAGCTCCGGAGCTCCGCCTTATATTAATAGTAGCTTCATGAATAATTAAGGAGTAATGCCAGTAAATATTTTGTCAAAAATTTTTGGTAAACTAAAATTTTTCCAAAATAGAAACAATTTTAATAGTTCTAAAAATGCGGAAAGAGCAATTTAAAAAATATATTTTAATAGTTCTAAAAATGCGGAAAGAGCAATTTAAAACATATTTCAAGCTTAACTAGCCTAAAAAACGCTCATTCAAGAGGCGCAGCTCCGAAACTTCCTCCGCTTGAAATGACTGGAATTCCGTGGCCTGATAGAGTGTAGCAACATCGCTACTAAACACGTTCATCTACCGACAACCTTCATTTCGGGCTCCTGATATGAATGGCCGTGATATTTGCGACTCTTCTGGGTTGCGATGGTCAGCAATTTCATTCTTGACATTTTCAATAGGTTAATTTTTTGTAAATTTGCAGTTAGGTAGAAGATTTATATGGCATAAATTTCAAATAACACTATTCGTTTGTGTACTTTTTTCTGTTTATATAAATGTGCAAATGTGACCCAAATCGCTGAAAAATGAACCATAGCTTATGCTACCAATCAAACTGATTAGAAGCAAGTAACAATGATCTTTTACAAGTATCAAGTATAAAACAGTATCAAGTATACAAGTATAAAAAAATTATCACTTAAAAATCTTTTACAAGTAACAATGGTCGCTTAAAAGTGCGGTGCGGAGTCAAACTTTTTGTCTTCGATTTTGATAATTTTTCGTGAAAACCTTGCCACTGCCCCCAATAGCCCACAAAAATTTTTTTAACAAAATATCTTCAGTGGTTCAGGACTGATGACTCCTCAAAAATGGCGTTTATCGACAATTTTGTACGTGACAAATTGCTCAAGGAGTTTAACGATTTAAGTTAAGAATTATGTACTCAAAAAAAGCGGCTACTTTCTAGTTTAATTTGATACCTTGATAGTTAGTGCAGTATGTGTCGAGATATTGCGTTTTTCGTACAAAAAACCCTCGATTTTTTTTCGCTAAAAACACGAAGTGAAGGACAGAAAGGTTGGGCAAACTTCTCAAAATCACTGCCGTCGTTTGGTGTTTTTAACGAAAAAGTTGTGGGGTTTTTGTACATAAAACACAATATTTCGACAAATATTGCACCAATATTAACGATCAGGGTATCAAATTAAATAAAAAGTATCCGCTTTCTTTGAGTGGATAATTTGTAACGTAAATCGTTATACCCATTGAGCAAATTGTCACGTATACAAAATTGTCGAAAAATGCCATTTTTGGGGTGTCATAACTACTGAACCACTGGAGATATTTTGTTTAAAAAATTTTTGTGGGCTATTGAGGGTAGGTATAAGGTTTTCACAAAAAATTATCAAAATCGAAGACAAAAAGTTTGACTCCGCACCGCACCTTTAATCTCCTCAAGCCTAATGCTCATTGCTTAATTAAATACTGGACAACGAAGAATGGGTTAACGAGCGCATATGTCCAGATCGACTATTGCAAACGCACTTTTCTTTCCATTGCAAAATTGTGGGGGCTGATATTATTCAGTATTTTGCTAGATTGTATTGGTGTCATTTTCGAAAAAAAAATTGCGAAAAGGTGTCATTTTTTGTTGTGTTTTTACTTGGCGATTTTTTACACTATTATACCAATGGGCCAATTGCTAATAAAAAGACAATTACTTTATTTTTATGAAAAATAAAAAAATTCACCAAAATAAAAAATAAATCCAATAAGTAATATTCAAGCGCATTTTGTTTTTTTTTTTGAGCTCTTAATTTATAAAATTTATAATTTGACGTTACATAACGTCTGGATCACCTATATCGCATCGTTTTGATTTATACGATACCACCGGTACACAATAGACGAATAGAAAACAGACGTATTTCGGCAGTTTGATCTCGTCCTTGTCATCAATTTCTACGATCACTGACATATTTTTTTCATCAAAAAAGTGAAAACAATTTTTGACAGCGCACACTCTGATAGTTTAATTCGTAAAATGTTTAAAAAATGTCATAATATAACATGTCACGTCAGTAATTGTTAAGGAGTGAATTAGTTTTGGTATACGGTGGTTACTTGTTTTGTAACTGAATTAAGGAAGCATTTTATTATTGGAAAATTTCTGAAATTTTGTAAATTAAAGAAATTATGTTTTTATTCCTCAATTTTTGAACGTAAAAACCGTTTTAAATACAGATCTGAATGGCGTAACCTCTGCTTAATATTCAACTTTGCGTCTTGACCGCTCTTCTCGCATCCGTAAAAGCATTATTCACGTCTGAAAAGCTAGACGCGCTTTGAATTTGCGTTTTAGACTTCCTAATAAACAGAGAAGGTTAATCTAAACGACGTTACAATACATTTGTTAGGAGACATTAAAATATTAATGGAAAGAGAATTAAAATTTGATGGTGTTTTTTTCTCGAATGCCGTGCAGATACAGTGTAATTGATACGGTAAAAATATGCTAAGGGTAACTAACTTATTGTCACCTTAATTTCTGTCACCGGCTGTTATTTTGGCTGTTATTCTGCATAATATCTTCAGTGAAAATATCCTTGGAAACACTTCTAAATTCATATCAAAAAAAAACTTTTTTCCTAAGCCTAAGCGAAACTTTGAAATCAAGCTAAAAAATCATTAAAAAAACTCAAAAAAGCCTAAGAGTTTCTAAATAAGCCCAACTTACTTCTCAAACAAGATATTTTTTCCGGTGATATTTTGCAGAAGGTATTTCTTCCGGGCATCGTTATTTTTTCTATGCGCCTAGTAATGAAATGAACTGTTCATGACTAGATAGATAACATAACGATACATTCAGCCATACGCAGTTCGTTTCCATAAGTTTACGCATAGCAAAAATAAAATTCGGTGACATTCATTTTAAGTCAGTTACACTGACTTTGATTTTGATGGTTTTGTACTAATAGGCACCTTGCACTAAAACTCAGTTTATACATGAAGTATGCAATAAACATAGCGAGTCACCATACTGGAATAATTACCGTATCTAGCTACTTATTTATCTTTGTAGTATGCAGGGTAGAAAAAACACAGAAAGCGGGCGAAATTTCGATACGGTTGATCTCCGTACTACAAAAGATAAGTAAGAGATACGGTAATTTATTCATTATGGTGAATCGCTATGTTTATTTGTCATCCTTTTTATGTATAAACTGAGTTTCAGTGTAAGGTGCCTATTTTGACGTGCGCAGTTTTTTAGTTGTGGTTAAGCTCAAGCTATGTTATTTTTCAACAACTTTTATATGGTGACTTTTAAAACATACCACCTTCTTTTTTCGTACTTGAAATTTAGGGTAGCTAACTTAATTTCGGCCACCTTTTTAATTTTTTTGGATAAGTTTTTTCTGGTTTTTCCAATCAAACTCATGCAAATAATATCGTATCCTAAATTCTAACAATTTGATTATTTTTATGTTTAACAAATATTTAAGTTCGTAATGTTGCGATACAAATACAAACTTTATATTTCCGATTTCGATGACTATGTTTTCTCCGGGTCCGGCACAAAAGATTCCTGAAAAAATCGAAGCTGGCACAAAAGAGTCCTGGCACAAAAGAGTCCCGGCACAAAAGAGTCCTGGAGAAAATACGTTTATGCGCAGCGAGCGCTCGGCACAAAAGAGTCCTGGCGTAAAATCAATTTTTCACAAGTGACACGCAAATACGTACATTTAAAATAGAAACAACAACAGGTAAAAAATATAAGCGAACGCTAAAAAATAAGAAATTTATGATACTGGCGAAAGTCGTATCTTGGTTCCTAACCATCACTCTAACTTGATGACCTTTTCCTGAGTATATCTGCATTATTAAATTTATCTACCTTCTACCCGCTTTTAGAAAAAATAAAACTGCTCACAAAGAAGTAGTATCTGACTTGATTGGTTTTTCTGCCTCTTACAATTTGCTAATTTTTTTTTAAATTTACTGTTCGTTAGTATTCTGACACAAAGAGTCCCAGTCAGTATTAAATTAACGTGACTCTGACTCATTTTGTTTAGATTATTTTTGTGTTAAGATATAAAAAGAGTCACAGTTACGAACATAGATGTTTTTGGTCGGGTCCGCTGGGGGGGGGTCCACCCCCTGGTGGAAGGCCAAAATTTTTTAGGAGGGGTCCGAACCCCCCTGGCTTTTTAGGGGGTCGACCCCGTGTGCAAAATTCAAATGTAAGGAGGGGGGGGGGTCACGGGTCAGGGGGTCCGATTTGTTAACAAAGTTTTTTATTTTAAATCAATAATTTAAGTGTTTTTAGGTGTAATATTGAATTTTATATAATAAAACAGCCTCTTTAGATCCAAAAAGTGTATTTAAACACTGTTTTCAACTAAAAAACTGTGTTTTTGACAGTAAATAAAAATATATACTTCCAAATTGGTCAGGAGGGGGGGGGGGGGTCAGCCTCGCTTGGGGGGGTGGGATAGGGGGTCAGGCCGGACCGCTCTCGAGCTTTGAGAGGAGGGGGGGGGGTCCCCCTAAATTTTTTGTAGGGGGGGGGTCCAAAATTTTGGCTCAAATGAGGGTGGTGGACCCCCTCTGTCTCCCCCCAAAAACATCTATGGTACGAGTATTTTACGACGATTTTGACTGACTCATTGGGTCACAGTAACGACGTGTTGAAATAGGTCAAAAACTGGAGCATAGCCCTGAGGTGTGAACATTGTATGTCAGCCCTGAAATATTGATTTTATGCCAGGACTCTTTTGTGCTGACCTCAGCGGTCGCAGCGCTTGGGCGCATGAACGCATTTTCTCCAGGACTCTTTTTGTGCCGGGACTCTTTTGTGCCAGGACTCTTTTGTGCCAGCTGCGATTTTTTTTCAGGACTCTTTTGTGCCGGGACTCTTTTGAAGGCGAGCCTTATTTTAAAAAATGTTTTGGGTTTTAGCATAATTCTTATGTTATGTTTTTATTTAAAACGTGGTATGTTTTTTTTTATATAATAAAAATATTTAGAAACTGAAATAACGTATAAATACAAAATTCGCACGAATGTGCACAAATAATCAGGAGTGGTCAGGAGTCAGGAAGTCAGGATGGATGGAATAGTCAGGAGTGGCGAAACTGTAAAAAATGGACGTTGGATTTGCTTTTTTACTGGTCACATATTTACAGAGATTACATTATTATGTAATTTCAAACGCAACATTTACTACAAACGTTTTTCCTAAATTTTTAAGCGAAAAACTTCTTTTTCTTTTTTTTTTAGTTGCGCGGACGATCATGTATTGATGCGTTGGACCTTGGTCTCAGGCGAAAACAGCGTCATTGCCATTTAGCCTAGCAATACGGTGCGAATTTGAACCAAAGCAACGACATACATGGGTTGGAGCCAGAAATAAGAAAGTAGCCAAACGTTTGAAATTGATAAAATCTATACCTATAACTAAGCCAAAACCTAACTCTAAATCAATGTTTTCGGGTCCAAGTTCCCAAATTTTTAAAAATCTTCAAATTCCCGGCTAACGGCTGGATCCAAAAACCCTGTTTCATCAGTAAGCCAGCTGTGTTGAGCAAAAATTGCCATATATGTTTTTTAATAAGTATTTAAAACTATTTAATCAAATCCCTTTTTTGAAATGGTTTTTGAAATTTAGGGGAAATGAGGCTCATAGAACTTAAAGCTGGAACTTGCAGCCAAAAGTTGAGAACTTAGAGCCGTATTCGAAGAAAGTGGATCCGTAAAATGGGAACTTCAAATTGAAAATAAAAATCGTTATAACGCTTACCTAAGGCTAAGAGAAGCTGAAATCTAAGCCCAAATTATTTTTTCTTAAAAGCTTCGAGATTCCATTTGTCGTGGCTCTAAATTCCCAAAATTTTCCGAGAGCTCCAAGTTCCTTACTTGTGGATCTAAAAACCCCGAGCCGTTTTTGATTGAGAAATCATGATGAAAAAGTTAAAAGTTTTGAAAATATCATCGACTGAAAAAAAAACTGTAACTCTAAATTTTTTAAAAATATTGTTTGATATCGTTATTACTCCACCTTTGTTCAAAAAAGCAAATATTAAAGTAATTATGAATTAAAACTGTTTTGCTTTGGACACCAAACTTATAGCGCGATAAAAATGTCTTAAGTGTAAGTATTATTACGCGTAGTAAGGCTTTAAAAATTTTTTTCTGCTGCAATTTTTTTGGTTCCGTATAAAAACACCATGGACAAATTCACCATAGGCCAAAATCACCATAAACGTTACAAAATCACCATAAAGTGGTGTAAATTCATCATAAATATAGTTCTTTTGCAATATTTCCTTTAAATTTTGACACTTGGGGAATGCAAACAAATTTTGTCATGATAAAATTTTTTTGATTTTAGGGCTTTGGTTAGACTTAGAAAAATTTAAAACATTTTTAGTACTTTTATGATTGAAACTTAGTTTTTTTTAACACATTTTAGCTTGCACACGCATTTCTGATTTTTATGGTGAATTAAAATCATTTGCACTACGTTATGGTGAATTTTAAAATGGTAATTTTACACTACTTTTATGGTGATTTTGTACGTCACCGCCTAAGCGAAGCCTAAATTTAAGCCCAAACCAATTTTTTAAGGGCTTCAAGTGTCTATCGTTTGTGACTTCAAGTTCCCAAAAAAATTTGATGGATACAAGCTCCTTGCTTCCGGCTCTAAATACTTCGTACCATTTAAAAACAAACGTCATGACCGAACAATGACTTAGGGTAGTTGGAGCCTAGGGAACTTGGAGTCAAAAATAGGGAGCTTAAGTCGAAAGAGGTAAATCCCAAAAACTTATTCCTAAGCCTAAGCCAAAACCTAAAACTAAATCCCAAACCAATTTTTCGCTTTGGACTCTAAATTCCCATTTTTGCGGCTCCAAGTGCCCAACAATTTCCGATGACTCCAATTTCCCTGCTGACGGCTCCAAAAACCCCGTACCCGCACAAATTTAAACTACGAGGTCAGCCACACTCTAATTTGACCATAAGGATCAATTTTGCTTAGACATAGGAAACTTGATAAGACTACAAACAGAAAACG
>JASAMX010030718.1:0-28907 GCA_030248175.1 Microlaimidae sp. YZB2_3 | reverse complement strand
CAATTAAAAAAAGATCGCGTTTTTGATTAGTGATTTTTACAAATGTGTTCTATCCATAAATAATCATCATATTCCTAGTTTTACTAAAATGTCTAGCGAGTTTTAAAGAGATTAAAAAAATTAAAATTATTTTAGAAAACTAATCAAAAAATAATATATTGAGAACCAGACCTGTGCATGGTCTGGAAATGCCCCCCGGTTTTCTTGGAGGATTTGACCCCCCCCCCTTTTAATTGCCCCCCTCTCCAAAAAATGAAAAAGTACCCTAAATTTATGACGCCATTTTTGACCTATGATGACGCCATCATCGCAAGTTTTTTGCAGTTTTTAGCCTATTTCAATGTATTTTAAGCCATTTCAGACCTATTTTTACCTTATTTTCGCTTTTTTTTGTCCCTTTTTCTCTTTTCCCCTCTTCTTTTCTTCTTTTTCTCCTCTTTTTTTTCCTTCCCCCCCTGCTGCCCCATATTTTATGGCCCCCCCCCCGTTTCAAAAAAGTTGCCCTCCTGTGCCCCCCATTTCGGAATTGCCCCCCCTCCCCCGTTTAAACCCCAGGGGGGGCAGTGCACAGGTCTGGAGAACACGGTTAGTTTTTTAAATCGGTTTTACTGTTAACAAACAAGTTATCACAAACCTTTTTATTTCCCATGCGCAATTCCCACGCTGGCCCATAGAGATTGAAGAACAGGAGGGTAGGGTGGAGTCCACCCCAGGGACGTACCCAGAGTTTAATTTTTTTTGGCGGGGGGGCGGAGCCCCCTTAATTTTTGAAAACGTTAAAAAAGCAGGGATTAACGCAGATAAAGCTGTATAATACACTGTTTTTGGCCTAATAACCTATTATCTAATGTTTTTAGCAATAAAAACATGTTTTCTTAGTTATAAATTACATTATCACACATTGGCAGAGCCTGGATTTCACAAAAAAGGAATTTAGAGACCTTTCAGACCCCTTGGCTACACCCGCATTGTAAACCAAAGCACATGAGCAGCATCTTGACTCCATGTTATTCATATATCACCGACCTTCGACGGCTCAGGGGGGGTCCACACCCCGGGGTGTGGAGGTTTTTGACCTCCAGGGGCATACATGGGCAAGTTGGTCCGGAGTGGGGGGGGGTTAAACCCCAAATTAGGGGGGGGGTTAAAATCCGAGAAACGCAAAATACCCATATCGTTTTTTTTCTGGAGTGCATTTTACCCATATCGTTTTTCGATTTTGAAGGAAAAATAGGTTAAAAACACTAATTTTAGGTCAAAAAGCCCTTTTTATTGCATTTTTGAGCTTTTTATTGCTTAAAACATTCATTTTGACCTCAAAACTTAAGTTTGGAGGCAGTTAGAAGTCAATTTAAAGACATTTTTTTTTTTTCATTTTTCCAAAATTGGGGGGGGGGTTAACTTTTTCTCCCCCCCCCACTTCTGAGTGGGGGGGGGGGGGGTTAAACCCCACTTCTCAGAATTTGGGGGGGGGGTTAACCCCCCCAACCCCCCCGTGCCCATGTATGTCCAGGGGGGGGGGGTCACACCCCGGGGTGTTTTTTTTTGAAGAAAAGCACCCAGGGGTGCTTGGGGGTGTTCTTACCATTTTTTTGACCAAAATTGACAATTTTTTGACGAAATTTGACCATTTTTTAAAGCATTTTTTGGGATTGTCTGGTGGGGGGTGGTCAAAAATGGGCCTTAGGGGGGGGGGGGTCAGGGGTTCAAGGGGGTCGATGGGGGAGGGGTCAAAAATGGGCCTTAGGGGGGGGGGGGGAGGACTCCGAGGCCTTAGGGGGGGGGGACCCCCCCTACCCCCCCCCCCTTCGGTGACCTATGATGTTATTTAGGGTGGGTACCTACCTATATGAAAAAAATCCGAGCCAATGCTATAGGTGGCTGGAAAATTTAGGAGAGGGGAAGTACATAAATCAACCAATATGATTGTGTGTTTTGCTTTCTGTGTAGTACTTATTACTTATAAAAAATATTGTACTAAGTTTGAAATTACATTAGCATTAGGCAAGATAAATAGCGAGATATATCTATATTATAGAAAGTGACCGCTGAGCGAAGCAAAGCGGAAATTTTTTTTATTTTTTGGGGGTCAATTGGGGTACTAAAGTTATTTTATAGTTTGGCGCCGAGCGATTGGCGAGGCGCTGGAAAATTTTAGATTTTTAGCCTCTGTAAACCCCCAAATTTTATTATCTGGCGACCATTTCGGGGGGGCGGCCGCCCCACCCCCGCCCAACCACCATCCCTATTTTTCCCCCTGCCCGACCGTTTCGAGGGGGGGCGGCGGCCGGCATAGGTGAGAAAGGGGGGGGGGGGGGGGGCGGGGTGGGGTCCACCCATCCCTGGCTTCAAAATTTTGGCCCCCCCTAGACAAAAATCCAGGGTGCCCACTCCCCCCAAATTTTCAAATTTTTTACCATTGACCCCCTCTGAAATTTCAAATCTGACCCCCTCTCCTGCCCCTTCCCCCTTGGGAAAATTTTAGGTTCTTTTTTATACTAAATTTTCTTCTAAATACGTGAATTTTTAACACATATTCATGTTTTTACACCCTTTTTATACTTAAATATCGCTTTTTATTCAATAAAATGTAGTATTATCATATAAAAAAACTATTATTAAACATTTAATGGTTTAAAAGTATTTTGTTTTGGAAATTGGACCCCACTTGACCTCCTTCTAGGTTTCAAAATCTTCCACCCCAGGTCGACTCCGCCTGGAGAACTAGGGGGTTCGACCCCCTCAGACCCCCCCAGATTTTGAAATGTCATTTACCAGGGGTAAACACCCCTCTAGCTTTTTGACCGTGTTCATCTATGCGCTGGCCTCTGCCTCTCCTTTATATTTGAAACAATGTGAAATCAAATTTGACCAGAGAAGAAGCAGCTTTAGTTGTAATTTAGTTTCCGCAAGCTAAAACCCTTGTGCCAGCTAAAACCTTTTCAGCTGTTACGCGCGTGATTGGCATAGGTGTTTTTGGTGAGGTCCGCTAGGGGGGTCCACCCCCGGGTGGAAGGCCAAAATTTTTTAGAAGGGGTCCAGGGGGTCTGTACCACCCTGGCTTTTTAGGGGGAGTCGATCCCAGTGCAAGATTTCAAATTTAGAGGGGAGTCAGGGGGTCCAATTTTTAACAAAATTTTTTTAATTCAATAATTTTAGTGTTTTTAGGTTTAATATTTAGTTTTATGTACTAAAACCGCCTATTTAGGCCCAAAAAGTGTATATAAACAGTTTTTTAACTAAAAACGGTGTTTTTGACAGTAAATAAAAAAATATACTTCCAAATTGGTCAGGAGGGGGGGGAGGTGGGTCAGCCTTGCTAGGAGGGGGATCAGGCCGGACCACTCTTGAGCTTTGGGGGACCCTGGATTTCTAGGGGGGTCCAAAATTTTGGCTGTAGGGGGGAACCCTTTGTTCCCCCAAAAACACCTATGAAGATTGGGCTTTAAAGCAATCCCAGAGTAATTCCTCTAATACACAGGTTCTAAAAGCAATCCTGCCAGGAAATGCCGCTCCGTGACATCTGTTTTTTTTCACAGAAATAACCCTTTTTTTAATAATGAATTTGCAAAATGGAAACTTGTCTCAATTTTTTCATAGGGATAGGAGGATTAAAAAAAGTTTTAAATGTGGAGATTATAATTTATAAGTGAAAAGTTTAAAAAAATCCAAAGGAAAGAAACATTGATTTAGGGAGATGAGGACACTTACCATTTTTTTATGATTTTATGATTTTACCTCATAAAAACAGGAGTCCCACAAGGCTCCTGTCTATCACCCACACTATTCAACATCTACACTGCAGACATTCCAGCACCACCACCAGATGTACACATCATAACATATGCAAACAACATCACAATATATGCATCACACCCAAACCATCACATAGCACAACAACAAATACAACCATACCAGAGGCGTAGCCGGGGGGGGGGGGGCCTGCCCCCCCCAAAATCTGGCAAAGCCGGATTTTTTTCGTAAGGGGGGACCCTTAGGTTTGTTGAATTTTGAGAGAAAAATTTTTTCTTTATATATAAATTCAGAAACATTTCTGATGCGTTCCAAAAGTATAAAAATACCCAAAAAACTTTAATTTTTCCCGCTTTGCGAGAAGTGTCCATTAATCATTTTGTTAGTTTTGTTTTTATTTCAATGGATTGTACTATTCAATACATAGCTAAGGCATGTGCCTTTGCCTCAGATATTGAATGGCAATACTATATAAATGTTAAAACTCATATATTATAAGATATGTAGGTTTGATAATGACTGTTTTAAACCCCTTAACAACGGTTTTTACACTTGTGGGGTTGTCCGCCTTTCCTCCTCCCCCCATTGTGAAGCGTGGCAGTATGTATAGATTTTTTTACTTTTTAAATATTGAGTTATAAAAATTTAATACAAATCTTAGTGCATTCTAAAATCAGAAATTAATCAATATAAAAATTTTTATAGGAAGGTCAGATTTATATATATACAGTAAAATTAATATTATCAGTAAAATTTTTTGTTATTATAACTTACACCATACTCATTTGCAAAATTTAAAAACATCAGAAAATAGATAGTTGTGTTATATACAATTTTATCGCCTGATAATTTTGAAGATCACACATAATTGTGCAGAAATTAGGTAACAAACAAAAGTAAAATGTATGTTCACGCAAACACCAGGGGACAATTTTTAAGCAGTTTTTAGTGCATATTAAAAAAAATTTTGCCTCCGGCGGCTGGGGGGCCCCCCAGACCCCCCGACCAACGCTTCACGTTGGCTTGCGCCACTATGTGGCGCAGGCAGCGGCGCTGCACACCACTTTTGTGGCACTTTTTCTCCTCACCAACCGCCCCCCAAATGAAATCCTGGCTACACCACTAAACCACTACACCAGACACTGCAGAGTACAACACACAACTATCACTACAAATAAACAACACAACACTCATCACAACTAAAAACCCAAAAATCCTAGGGCTAACTTTTGACCCCAAGCTTACATTCAGCATACACATTGCAAATACACGCAGCAAAGCACGCAAAACACTCAAAATCATTAACACACTCACAGCAACATCCTGGGGTAAACCAGAAGAGACACTCACACATACAAGGCAATCACTCAACCAATAATCAAGTATGACAGCACAGTCTGGGCCCCACAACATCAAACACACAAATTAACAAACTGCAAACAATACAAAACACTGCTCTCAGGGTCCCAACAGGGCACACCACAGACAAACACACAAATCATACACACAGAGGCTAAAGTCCTCCCAATAGCAACACACATTCAACTCCCCGCAAAACAAGCAAAACCGGCAGCCATGTACACAAACAACCCGCTCAACCACTTAACACAACAACTTGCACCCAGTAGGCTCAAAAAGCAAACAATATTTCACAACAACAACTACATAACAAACATTCCAACAGACATACAAAACAAAACTTACAAAGCACTAAAACAACAAATCCACACTAACACAGTCGCAAATCACATCAACAACACTCCAATAAACCCAGTACTTCAAACAAAAGCACCAGCAATAAGCAACAAGAAAGAAAATCTTCCTCACGGGGCCAGGAGAACCTTTGTCCAACTCAGGGTGGGGAAATATCCATTCCTCTACTCCTACCTAAACAAAATCAATCCCACACAACGCACATCACCAAACTTCCCGCTTTGTAAAATGCAAACACACACAACACAACATCTTTTTACATGCACACACAATAATACGACCTTGGGACCAGAAGACCTTTGGGCAAACCTTGCAGCGGTTGCTAATATCCTCCAGGAGTGGGAAGAGGGGTTGAGCAAAGCAAGGATTGTGCCAGACAAAACAAACCAGGACTGAACAAAACCCTGATTACTGGCAAAGGACAACACTTACCATTGAAGACACCTACCAAACGATTGCGCTATTATTAATTAGATACTAAGAAACAATAAATAAAAAGACAAGTAACTGAATAGTCCCACCAGATTAAAACCGACTTAGTATAGCCTATTCTTTTTATGAGACCCCTTTATATAAGTTTGCCTAAAATTTTTGTCGTCACTTTGAAATTAAACAAAAAAATTGCTGGTTTCTTGTATGGGAAATGCAATATCTTGACAAATACTGCATCAATCTTAATGATCAAGTTATCAGATTAAAGTAGAAAATAGCCGCTTTCTTTGAGTGCATATTTTCTAATAAGTACAGAATTTAAAAAAACGCCATTTTCAGAGGGTTATATCTCCTGAACCACTGGAGACATTTTGATGAAAAGATTTTTATGGGCTATTGGGGGCAGGGGTGAGGTTTTCACAAAAATTTTAAAAAAAACGTCTTTAGAAGCTACTACATTAGCTGAAAACGTGTAGATCATGCTGGACACTAACCTACACATCCATAAAACAAAACTTGAGAAATGTCTTCTAAAAACCAATGAAAAACTAGCCACAGTTACCCCACTTTACAGAACTTGTTATATAATTTTCTTAATTTTTGTTTTTTATTTTAGAAAAAATGGCAGAAGAGGTAGCCAATCCAGCAGATCAGGCCCCTCCCAGAATACAGTGGCCAGATAAAGTGGGGACAAAACTAGCTGAGATTCAGCTTTTTGATGCTCCAGGTAATCTATTGTAATTTATTAATTCTGGCCTATTTTTTTCTTTTTATCTATTTTTACAAACTTTTCACTTTGACTTTTAAAAAATTTTTGCATTCCATTTTAAAAACAACTCCCATTTTATACTCCCCCACCCCCACCTACTTCTCTAAACCCAAGGTAGGCATCGACAAGTCGGTTGATTTCTAAACCCCATTTTCAGTTTTCTGGAATGATATAGCAATTAATGGGAAAATGATAAAAAGCTCATTTTTGGTCACTAAACTCTTTTTTGCATTGTCCTAAAAATTAGTTTTTTAGAAAAAGAATTTGAAGATAATTTTTTGCTTCAAATTTCCAAAAAATTATGGCTAACCCATATTTAATTTGATAGCTAATCTATATACATAATAATAGAGTATGTGTTTGCATGTCTGTATTTAAGAAATTTTGGTTTGGCTCCAACTAGCTAACTACCAGCGTGATCTTGTGGGTTTAAAATTTTTTATAATTCTGTACTCCATGCGGAAATTTATTGCTAAATTTCAACAATTTAATTATTAAAAATTGGTTATTTTCAAAAAAGAACAGATGCGGCGGTGAGAATTGATAACACAGCTGCAGGCCTGTGCATGGTTTGGAAATGCCCGTCCCCGCTTTATTGGAGAATTCCCCCCCCATTGCCCAGCCCAAAAATAAAAAAATACCCAAAAATTATGGCATCATTTTTGACCTATTATGACGCCATTATTGCGATTTTTTTGTGGTTTTTAGACTATTTCAATGCACTTTTAAGTCATTTTAGACCTATTTTCACCTTAATTTCGCTTTTTTGTTCCTTTTTCCCTCTTTTTTCCCGTTTTTTTTCTCTTTTCTCTTTTTTTCTTTCTCCCCTGCTTCCCCCTGTTTTATCCCCCCTAGTTTCAAAAAAGTTGCCCCCTCCTGTGCCTCTCCCCCATTTCGGAATTGCCACCACCCAATAAAACCTGGGGGGCAATGCTCAGGTCTACAGCTGAAGCTGAATTCATTTTTTACACCTGTGTTATAAGCATACATGGGCAATTCTGTGAAGGGAGTACCCCCCCCCACTCAGAAGGGGAGAGGAGGTTAACCCTAACCCCCTCAATTTTGGAAAAATGAAGACAAAATGCACTCATGAAAAAAACAACATAGTGTTTTGTATTTTCTTTTAACCTCCCTAATTTAGGGTTTAACTCCCCCCCACTCAGGACCAACTTGGGTATGTATGGTTATAAGCCAATTACAAGCCAAGCTGACTGAATCCTTTGACAAGCGTGAAATCATTATGACGTTTTAATCATTTAAATGGCATTGTATAAAACATCTCAATCATGTTATTTTCAAGCAAAAATATTAATAGGGTAGTGCATTTAATTTCGGCACTTTTTCGTTTTTCCAATCTAACTTTTCACTGTATAGCCCGATTTTCATGTGTGCTAGCTCATTTTAAAGCTTTTACCATACTGCGTTGCGTCATAAAAATTTAACTGTATGAAAGTTGTTTTTTTACTTAATTAAATCAGTTTTTAAAATAGTGGAAAATCGCCGAAATCGCCGATTTTCATGTGTGCTAGCTCATTTTAAAGCTTTTACCATACTGCGTTGCGTCATAAAAATTTACCTGTACGAAAGTTGTTTTTTTACTTAATTAAATCAGTTTTTAAAATAGTGGAAAATCGCCGAAATTAAATGTATGGATTTAATTTTGGCACTTTACAAACAATTGATTGTTTCTCAGTCAAAAAAAATCATCCTTTTCAAAAATTTAAAAGCCTATCATTATCTCCAGACAGTTTTCTTTAATTTAAGCTTCTACTTGTTGTTCAACATGTAACTGGCAAAAAGTTACAGCTAAAATGCCAAATGGAATCAAAATGAGCAAAATGCGGGAAAAAAGTGCATTTAATTTCGGCACTTTTTAAAAGGACCCCTTTAATCGAGTTTAAGTGCAGTGCCATGACCCCTACACATTTCAACGTTGTCTTTTAACTATTTACAACTACAATTTAACACCCGACCATTTAATTCAACCCGTTTTTACCTACAGCAATATGTGTGCCGAAATTACACTATTTTATTTTATAACGATTGCTCACCACAGACGCAACGTAGAACCACGGGGACTAAAAATTTGGAAAATAAACTAAATTTTACCAGGATAGTTTAATTTTTAAACCAATTTATTGCGTGATCATGAAACGCCCATGTTCTAAAAATGAATAACAATTTTATTTTTTGTAAATCACACAATTTCACATAAAAATATCATAACATAACAAATAAAAAGATCTCGACAATGATCTACACATGATTAGCTTTCATTTGAGCTATCAAACGTCGTATTCCGTCCAGGATTACCAAAGATATGGTCCAAAATTAAAAATGCCTGATTTGGAAATGTGCCGAAATTAAATGCACTACCCTATTAGCAAAAAGTATTTTAAAATAATATTATAAAATAATCCCTCTATTGTAATATTTTGTTTCTAAACATATGCCACTTTTTTATTATTTGTTTAAATTGTAAGAAATCTAGAATGGTTGATTTCAAGAAATAAATTAAAAAATTTAGTTCCACTTGTAAGAAATCTAGACATGGTTGGTTTCAAGAAATAAATTTTAAAAATTTAGCTCCACTTAATACCAACCAATTAAAATACAGGAAAGTTAAGATTAAAAAAATATGTTGATTTAAATTATGTCATCAAAAAACTGCTTTGATTAACACTTGATATTTTGACTTTTGATATTAACACTTGATATTTTGAAGATAATTATTGTAAAAAGTTATTCAAGATTTTGTATGATATTCTTCCTTGGCAGTGCAGAAAAATTTGGCACTAAATAACAGAAACAATGACAAGTGATTTAAAATAATAACATTGTTTTAAAAATACCAAAATATTTTTTAAAAATTTAAGGTTTAATTTTCTAAAGGCCAATATTTTAGTTATCATTATTTTTTCAACATCTATTTGAATGTAATTATAATTGAAAAATATTAACTAAAAACTGCGTCAAAGTCAAAGAAAATATTCAAACATAATGATTTTGATATAATAACATAAATACATTTTTGGTTTGGTGACATGACAACACTGGAATATTATTTTTCATTATTTCGTCTGTCTATGATTGTCTTTTAAAAAGCTAACGTTTTGCCAGGCCTACTGCTTTTTCCTAGTTTTTGCCTGTTAATTTTAGTACTAAAGCACTTTAGCCTTTGCTTTAGTACTAATGACACCCATAAATTCTGCTACTAATTTATTTGGTACCTATATCAGACCTACCTGTAAATTGCTTTCCTCTCTTTAACGGTGGAAGAAGAGAACATTTCCAAAACCGGGGCTGCAATTTTTTTAAACTAGGGATGTGCAAAAAATAGGCCAAAAAAATTAAAAAGGATAAAAAAGGCAAAAAAACCAAATTTAAGCAAAAATTGGTGTAAAATAGTTTGGAATTTATTAAAATAGGTTAAAAAACTTCAAAAATTTTTTGAAAATAGGTCAAAAATGGGACATTTGTTTAGGTTTTTTTTATTTTTGAGGAAGGCAAGCGCAGGTCAACATATATTTCTACATATATTCTGCCTATATTCACATTAAATAGTTAAAAGTTTGTTGCAATGCAGGGTTATTATTTATATTAACCTAAATTTTTGCAATTGTATAGCTCCTCATCTCAGTGTATAAACAGTGTGCATCACTCCTCACATCTCAGTGTATAAACATAGTCAAAACTAGATGTGGATGCAAAGTTTTACATTGACCTCAACTGGCGCATTCCCTTTTCAGCCTTTTGGATGCGCTTTTTGTCCTAAAAAATTGCTGATCTTAAAATAACAAAGATTTTAAAAACAGCTATTTTTTTGCTAAACTATTTGTATTTATTTAGCAAATATTACTGTAGACTTAGCTTCAAGATTTAAAACCCACTTTTTCAAATTCAATTAAAAAATTGGGGCTTGTACCTAAGCCTAAAAATAGCGACTTTTCTTTATTATGGTAACATTCTGCTTATGAACTATATTAATATTTTGCAAGATACATTAACAATTTGCTAAATTTCACATTAACAAAAAATATAATTATTTTACAAAATAGCAAAAAAAATTACTAAATAGTACTACAATTTCAGTTATAAACCATTTACTGTAAAAGTTTTTTTTGTATAATTAAAAAATATTAGTGTAAATAAATATATAATAAAGCTTATTTTCAATTATTTTGGGTAAAATTTCTGTTTGAAAATTCCAAAGATGAATAAAGTGTCAAAATGTTAAAAATTTTGGCAAAGAAGCCTTGATTATTTTTTAAGAAGGTGGTTTCAAATTTTGAATTTTCTAACAGGGAGCGCCACAGGGCGATTTAGCCCTGTGGCGCCGCGCTAACCATAATTAGAGAACATGAGTAAATTTTGAGATTCATGTTCATCCCCTTCTTATTATTATTATTATTATTATTCTAACGCTCAATTCTTAAACTCGATATTCCTCCTTTGTTACTGATTGATCAAAAAAAAAAAAAAAAAACAAACATGAGTTCTTTGGAAAGAAGAAAGAATTACGCAACTTTCTTAGGAGCCGCTTTTTTCATTTAGGTCCTTGTTATCGATTTATTGCTCAAAATAATAAATTAAAAAAATAGACAAATAAAAACTCCCAACCGCACAATAACAGCTTTTTGGCAACAATAAGGATTGTACAGAGCAGACAACAGACAGTCCCTCATAGAAACCGCACAAAAAAAGCAGACCGGTTTTAATTGGTGGCAGAAACTGAACCAGTTCCCAGCGCCATCTGCTTCAACCGCGCGGAAAACGGCAAAAACAACAAAGTAATTTTTTTAATTCCTACATTATAACATGATAACAAAATTTATTCAAAGTTTTATTTAAAACAATAATGATGTGTCAGTGGTGCGGAAGCGCTACGCGGCAGTTTAGCCCTATGGCACCCACAGCACCACAGCACACTCTAATTAGAGAATGTTGGGAAAATTTTTAGTGATTTATGTTAATTTTTTCTATTTATTATTATAATTCTAACGCTCATTATCTTAAAATCAATATTCTTAATCGTTCACATGGCAATTTAACCCTGCCGTACCACACCAACTATAATCAGAGAATCTGGATAAAATTTGTAATTTATGTTCATTATCTTCTAAATTTTTTATTCCAAAAAAATAATTGGTGGCGAGGGAGTGCCCACTGCGATTTAACCCCATGGCACCACGACAACTATAACTAGTGCACCTGGTAAATTTTGTTATTCATGTTTATCATTTTTTCTTCTTATTATTTATTTTTCAAAAAATATAAATCCAATCATTGGTGGTGCGGGGGTGCCACACTGCAATTTAACCCACGGCACTGCGCCAACTATACTTAGAGAATGTGAGTAAATTTTGTAATTCATGTTTATCATCGATTTCTTCTTATTTATATTTCAAAAAATATAATTCCAATCATTGGTGGTGAAGGGGTGCCACACTGCAATTTAACCCAAGGCACTGCCCCAACTATACTTAGAGAACGTGAGTAAATTTTGTTTTTCATGTTCATCATCTTCTTTTTATTATTTTTACTTTAGAAATTATAATTGCAATCATTGGCGCACGGCATTGCGCTAGCTGTATTTAGAGAATGTAGGTAAACTTTGTCTGGAGCGCCACTACACCGCACTAACTATGATTAAAGAACGTGGGTAAATTTTGTAATTTAAATTCTTCTTATTATTATTATTATTTTTTATTTAAAAAAATGATATCTTGGCAACGGAATGATTATAAACATATTTTTAAAATTTATAGTTGTTTCTTACATGTACAAATATAACCTTCTAATTAAAAAGTGTCGATTTTGCGCTTGTCAAAGATTGCTGTGAGTATGATTTTTTCAATTGACATTTCATCAAACTAAAAAAATGCAACAGTGCTGTGTGATTATATCAATGTATAAACAAATCATTATCCTATGGTAGAAATTTGTATTTAGTGAGCGGCTCCCCAAACCAAATGCAAATTTCCTATAGTCCACATTATGTACATCTCAGACTAGTCCACATCTTTTCTGTTTAAAAATACACCCAGGAAAAAATCACATCACCCCTTTTTCCTGCTCTATTCTTAGAGCATTTTTCAGTTCTAGTTACAATCTTTCTAACCATATGCAGATCATTTAATGACTTTGTGCATGGCAAAAATAACAACTGGTGGCTAAAATTAAGGCCCACTGAATATAAGTCAGTTACTGTGACAGTTTTATGTACTAACTGGAAAGTATTTTTTGTTTGTGTACACTTATTATTTTCGATTTTTAATAACTGTTTTGTTAAAGTTACAGAAAAAGTACACTTCACTTTGTTTATTTTTAAATGTATTTTTAAAATTTGTATTGTATGTTTTTTACAGGAACGGCCCATTTTGCTCTGGCACTTATCTCCTAACCATAGGTGGGCAGCATAGGTGGGCAGCCTCCCGGATTTTGGTTTTAGGGAGGGTATACCTGACCCCCAAAATTTGAGGGGGGTGTCTAGAAAATTTTTTTAGGGTATACCTCAAGTACCCCATTTTTAGCGTTTTTAGTATTGGGACTCCCAAAATTTTAAGGGGGGTGTCCAAGGTACCACCCAACCCCCTGCCCACCTATGGTGGGCAGCCTTTTGGAATTTGGGGAGAGTATACCCGACCCCCAAAATTTGGCGAAGGGGGGTTGTCCCAAAATTTTTTAGAGGTGTACCTCAGCTCAAATACCCCATTTTTAGCGTTTTTAGTACTGGCACCCCCCAAATTTTGGAGGGGTGGGTGTCTGGGTCCGGAGTACCCCCAAATTTTAGATGGGGTGTTGGCTATAATATTTTTTTGGGAGGTATAACCCCCACCCTGCCCACCTATGCTTCTTCTGACCTAGTTTGCTCCTGGGCCATTTTGCTCTGGCCCATTTTGCTCTCAAACCATTTGCCTCCTGACCCAATTTGCTTCCATCCCACTTTGCTCCTTCCTTCCTGACCGACTTCAATGTTGATTTTGAAGAATGAAAATTAAAGGATTTAATCAAGAATACGTCACGATGGTCCAAGGAGGCAAAAGGTCAAGATGGTTCCAAGAATTAGATGGAGTACAACATGAAGGTCCCAAAAGAATGCGTTTGCTATGCTTTTTTTCAACGCTGAGAAAAATGCTCTGGAGCTCCACCAGACCTCCGGAATAATTGCAATTTTTAATGCACAGACAGCCAGTGTGCCATTTCGACTTATTTTGCCATATATTGTTATTAACAAAATGATCTGGTTGTATTTTTTTGAGTGATAGAACCTGTTTTATTAAGTTTGTAGAAAAACAGTATTTAATTAGTATTTCGTAAATATTTTAGTATATAAATACTCCAAAGTATTTGATACTTTTTAAACAATTGAATACAATACCAATAAAATACTGAGCTTTTCAAAATAGTATCAATACTTTTAAAAAAATTTTAAATACTAATTAAATATATTTTTGAACCCCTATCCAAAACATAAATTAAAGAAATACCTTGTAGCTTTTTGTAACCTTTAAAAAAACATTACATTGGTCTTGATGAAATCTACTGAATTTCAAAAAAAAATTCAGAAAATACTTTAAAAAATATTTTATTTTAAGAAATCAAAATTTATATAAATATTTTTGTAAAATCAATAAAAAGCAAAAAAAAACAAAAGGAAAAAATATCTTTAATTTGGCTTGCCATCAGTACAGAGTTGTTGCATACAGCAACTCGCCTTGTCCACTAACTGTTATCCAAAAAATTCTGGTGTGAATCTGTTATCTGCTATCTGCTATTAGGGCCATTTTTACTCCAGTGTGAACCAGTTAGCTGCTATCTGCTTTTCAAGGAAATTCTAGTGTGAACGGCTATCCGCTATTTATCAGTGTGAACCAGCCTTTAGGATTTATTAAGATTGAGAATCCTTGTTCTTCACATCATTCCTCTACCTGCACTAAAGCAGACTCAGCTTGATCTGACACTATATATGTCCATATATTTTCCTTGAACCAGTATGTTGTTACATCATCTGAGTATCCTGAAAATGATGTCCAGTTTTACTTATTTTGTTGAAAAAACTATCCGCTACAAAGCTTTTCACCACATTCGAGTTGTATAAACTCTTTATTTGTTGAACCTCTTTTGTACTTACTAACATTGGCTCACAAACAAAATTGACAAACAGCATATGTTTCATTTGAAGCTTTAACAGTACAATTTTTCCAACACTGCCATCTGACATATTTCAATATAACTAAATAAATGTAAAATTTTGTGCAGCACTTGCACTTTAGTTCTTCACTTTAAAAATCTAACATAAAAATGCAAAAAAGTCAATTTTATTTAATGTTTAGTCTATTTCATATGTTGACCATGTATTGATGTATAGATTCAAGATTGCTTAATAAGGGAAAGTAAGACTCATCAGCAAGATTCTGCTCCACAAATAGTATAAAAGCAATGTATATTTTTTTAGTTTATAAGTCTAACAAATAAATCAAAAAATTATATTATTTGACATTGACATGCAAAAAAATCCGGCATTTACCAGATCTGAAAAAAATCGAGCCCTATTGGATTAGAAATTGGTCAGATCTTCTGGATTGTTGGATTGGATTAGACATCCAGTTGGGCTCTAGTTGGGAGCAAAATGAACCAGGAGCAAAGTGGCTCTCATTAAAATAAAAAATGTCACTTGAGAGCAAAGTGGGTTGGGAGCAAAATGGATTGGGAGCAAAGTGGCTCTCATTAAAATTAAAAAAATCAAGTTGGGAGCAAAGTGGGTTGGAAGCAAAACAGACCAGGATTAAAGTGGAATTCATTAAAATAAAAAAAATTCAAGTTAGGAGCAAAGTGGGTCTAGAGGAAAATGGACCGTGAAGTCAAACGCCAAAACCTGCCCAAAAAATGACAGGAAAGGGGTTAGGTTAAGTTTTGCTTAGCTTAGGTTTTGCTTAGGCTTAGGCATAGCTTAGATTTTGCTTAGGCTTAGCTTAGGTTTTGCTTAGGCTTAGATTTTGCTTAGGCGTAGGTTTTGCTTTGGTGTAGGTTTTGCTTAGGCTTAGCTTAGATTTTGCTGAGGCTTAGAGGTTTTGTTTAGACTTAGACTTAGCTTAGCTTTTGATTGGACTTAAGTTTCATTTAGGCTTAGGCTTTAGGCTTGAGTTTTGCTCAGTTTTGCTAAGACTAAGCTTAAGATCAGCTTAGATTTTGCTTAGGCTTATCTTAGATTTTGTTTTGCCTTAGCTTAGTCACTGATTTTCTTTACTGTGTTTGGGGTAGGTTTTGGCCCTTCTCAACCGGGAACAAAGTGGCTTTCATTGAAATAAAAAAAATTCAAATTGGGAGCAAAGCTAACTGAATTAGATAAATAATGAATTTGCAAAAATTTGTTGGGAGCAAAGTGGGACAAGAGAGAATTGGACCAGGAGTAAAATAGTTTGGGAGCAAAATGGGCTTGGAGCTAAAGGGCTCAGGATCAAACTGGGTCAGTAGTGAAGTGCCGGAGCAAAGTGTCCCCAATTTGTTTTTTGCAATCCTTTGAACAAATGATTTTATGATTTTTTTTCTTTTTTTATAGGACTGATTACAGTCAACTTTAGTATTTGGACCAGTTCAATGCTTGCTATGATTGCCTGACAGAATTGTTTATGTTTAATTATGAAAAGACTGACTAAATTGGGAGCATGCTTGTTAATTGTCAATATGAATTTTAGTATTTTAATGAAATAATTTGCATAAAAAACTTGATAATTATTGCAAAAATACTAATTCATGCTGTAAACTAATCGATACTAATTTTTTAATTTAATAAATGTTTATATGTAACATGAAAAACACACACAAATGTGCCAAAAATCTCCAAAATAATGCATTTATATAACTGAACTGAATTTTTTCCCCAAAAGATCCACTACAATAATTACCTATCTAACTAAACTAAACCATAAAAATAAAAAAACTTAAATCATCTTTTTTCAATCCTAATCATGTTTTGCTATGCATCAAAGCAAGTTTTTAACAGATAGACTAATTCTGGCAAGCGTGGCTCGCCAGGTACTGTGATCTATGCCCAAAAACGTAATCTTACTTACGTTTTTTGGATCAGCTATAATCTGGGATTGAATAGAGTAATAGGCATGGAATTTCGTATACATATGCAGACCTGTGCACAGTCTGAAAATGCCCTCCCCATTTTATTGGAGGATTTGCCCCCCCGGTTTTATTGCCCCCCCCCCCCGCCAAAAAATGAAAAAGTACCCTAAAAATATGATGCGATTTTTGACCTATGATGACGCCATCATCGCGAATTTTTTGCAGTTTTTAGCCTATTTCAATGTATTTTAAGCCATTTTAGACCTATTTTTACCTTATTTCTGCTTTTTTGTCCCTTTTTTCCCTTTTCCCTTCTTTTTTTCTCTTTTTTTCTCCTTTTTTTCTCTTTTTTTTCTTTCCCCCCCGTTTTATTGCCCCCCGTTTCAAAAAAGTTGCCCCCCCGTGCCCCCCATTTTGGAATTGCCCCCCCCATTTTAACCCCGGGGGGGCAGTGCACATGTCTGCATATGTAATGGTTGATGCGCTATCAATTGGTCATAATTATTTTGATGCAGCGCAAAGCATTGTTGTGTGACAAAAACAGGAATAACTTTTGATTAAATAGACTTATCAACATGAAATTCGGTATATATATGTAGTTAATAATGGGCTATGGATGGGTGATAATATTTTTGCTGTGGTGTGAAGCGCCACCACATACCTAATGTGCTGCTGCACAGAAATGTAGCTGTAACTTCAGAATAAATAGACTAATCAACATGAAATTGAATAGATATAATGTAATCAATGGTGGGCTATCGATTGGTGATATTTAATTTTGATACCGTGCAAAGAGCTGCGGCGTAAAGCGCCACCTTGTGGAAACTACAGGAAATATTTTTGTAATATGTTAAACTGTTGTGTGTATTCATAATAATGATCTTGCTACCCTTAAATAACATGTCCCAGCCATGCAAAGCAAAGTTGGCTCTGGAGCAGGGACGTATCCAGGGGGGCGGCGCCCCCCCCTCGAAACGGACAGGGGGAAAAATAGGGATAGTGGTTGGGCAGGGGGGGCGGCCGCCCCCCCAAAATGGTCACCAGATACTAAAATTTGGGGGTTTTCAGAGGCTAAAAATTCAAAATTTTCCAGCGCCTCGTTAATTGCTCGGCGCCAAACTATAAAATAATTTTAGTACCCCAATTGACCCCCAAAAAACAAAATTTTTCCGCTTCGCTTTGCTCAGCGGTCACTTTGTATAGTATACATACATATATCTCGCTATTTATCTTTCCTAATGCTAAATTATTTCAAAGTTAGTACAATATTTTTTATAAGTAATAAGTACTACACAGAAAGCAAAACAAACAATCATATTGGTTGATTTATGTATCTCCCCCTCCTAAAATTTTCCAGCCGCCTATAGCATTGACTCAGATTTTTTTCATATAGGTAGGTAGGTAGGTACCCTAAATAACATGGAGTCAAGATGCTGCTCATGTGCTTTGGTTTACAGTGTGGGTGTAGCCAGTGGTCTGAAACATACATAGGCAAGTTGGTGTCGAGTGGCGTGGGGGTTAAAACCCGAATTAGGGGGGTTAAAATCCGAGAAACGCAAAATACCCATATCGTTTTTTCTGGAGTGCATTTTAACCATATCGTTTTTCGATTTTGAAGGAAAAATAGGTAAAAAAACGCTAATTTTAGGTCAAAAAGTCTTTTTATTGCATTTTTAAGCTTTTTATTGCTTAAAACATTCATTTTGGACTCAAAATTTAAGTTTGGAGGCAGTTAAAAGTCATATTAAAGACATTTTTTTCTTCATTTTTTCAAAAATGGGGGAATAACCTTTTCTCCCCCCCCCACTTCTGAGTGGGGGGTTAAACCCCCTTCTCAGAATTTGGGGGGGGTTAACCCCCCAACCCCCCATGTCCATGTATGTTCTGAAAGGTCTCTAAATTCCTTTTTTGTGAAATCCAGGCTCTGCCAATGTGTGCTAATGGAATTTGTAACTAAGAAAACATGTTTTATTGCTAAAAACATTAGATAATAGGTTATTAGGCCAAAAAAGTGTATTATACAGCTCTATCTACGTTTATCCCTGCTTTTTTAACGTTTTAAAAAATTAAGGGGGGCTCTGCCCCCCCTCCCCAAAATTTCCGGGACAGCGGGCGGGGGGGGGGGGGGGGGCGCCGGAGCCCCCCAAAATTTTTTTTGTACTACAATCCGCCCCCCCCCCCCAAAATAAAACTCTGGCTACGTCCCTGCTCTGGAGCTATGATTTTTTAAGTTTTTAATTTTTTAAATATAGCAAATCTTGAGTCTGAAGCCGTGTCCACAAATGTGGTGAACGTGGCTCTAATACGCCATAGTCATGTAGAGCAAAAGTGGCTCCGGAGCTTGTGTATGAGCAGTGGTTCCTAAAGTTTTAAGTTTTAATTGTAGACGACCCAGAGGCCGGCCTCTACCCCAAGGGTGTGGTGGACGCGCTGACGGTGCTCGTGAACACCGTAGCCAAGGAACACCCAGGCCCCACTGTCGCCGGCCCACTGGCCACTGGGGAGGAGCCGATGGCCCTCGCTGCCCCATCCACTGAACAAGGCCCGCCGCCACGCCTCGCAATGGACCGGCAGCAGGGTATGACTTTTATTGTAGTATCAAGTAGTTTTTATCACTCATTTTGTGTAAAATGTAGAGGTAAAATGGCTGTATTTGTATATCTTTGGTACTGTCAGGTCAAATTAGTGATGTTCCTATACCTTCCAATCTCATGCTTCAAAGCTTTGGCCATTGGAAAAAACTTCAAAGCTCCGCCTCTTAAATGAGCCATTTTAAATTTATATAATCTTGAAATACGTTCCCACGCTCACGCATGTACAAATTAGTTATGCATTACCAAAATATTACAATAAAGGCATAAATTCTATTATTATATCTAAATAAGCAAATAATATTTGTAATTGTGTTTCCGGAACCAATAAAATTAGCCCACTTTCCTTGCTGTTGTTTTAACAAAACGCGTACTTCATATTTATACTCTTCAGGCTCTCTGTGACACAGGTTTTACATACCTCTAGTGAACTTGGTATGCAAAGCTTTTGTATTCACTGTGGTGTGTGTACATAATTCCAGCGGCCGTGGGCCGCCGGATATTATCTATCAGTAAGTAAATTAAGTGACTGAGTGAGTAACTTCCTAATGCTTTCTTTGATTTTGAATAATTCAGCCAAATCAACTCTATATAACTTGAAATTTGAAATGTAGATACAACTGACAACAGAGAATCGATTGATAATCACTTTTGTAATCTTGTAAATTGTGAAGTTGATTATGATGTATGCAAATTTTATATAAAATAATTATAACTTGGCCAAATAAAATCTATATGACTTAAAATTCGGAACATAGATACAACTGACAACGCAGAATCGATTGATAATCACGATTTTGTGATCTGAAAAATTGTGCCGTCGATCACAACCTATATGCAAGATTTATTTAAAACAATTATAACTCGGCCAAATCAACTCTATATAAATTGATGTTTGAAAGATACGTACAACTGACAAAGCAAAATCGATTGATAATCGCGATTTTGTGATCTGACAAATTGTGCGGTCAATCATGATGTATATGTAAATTTTATTGAAAACAATTATAACTCAGCCAAATCAACTTTATATAAATTGATGTTTGAAAGATATGTACAACTGACAAAGCGAAATCGATTGATAATCGCGATTTTGTGATCTGACAAATTGTGGGGTTGATCATGATGTATATGTAAATTTTATTATAACGATTATAACTCGGCTGAATCAACTAGATATAAGTTGAAATTTGGAACATATATACAACTGACAACAGAGAATCGATTGATTATCACAATTTTGTGATCGTACAGATTGTGCGGTCGATCGTGATGTATATGCGAATTTCATTTAAAACAAATATAACTCAGCCATATGCAAATTTTAGTTAAAACAATTATAACTTGGCCCAACAAAATCTATATGACTTAAAATTGGGAACATAGATAGAACTCAGACCTGTGCACAGTCTGGAACTGCCCTCACGTTTTATTGGAGGGTTTGTTCCCCCCGTTTTATTGCCCTCCCCCACCCAAAAATTAAAAAGTACCCAAAAACTATGACGCCATTTTTGACCTATCATGACGCCATCATCGCCAATTTTTTGCAGTTTTATCCTATTTTAATGCATTTTAAGCCATTTTAGAACTATTTTTACCTTATTTTCGCTTTTTTTTGTTCTTTTGTTCTTTTCCCTACTTTTTTGCTTTTTTCTCCTTTTTTTCTTCTTTTTTTCTTTCTCCCCTGCTTGCCCCCCATTTTATTGCTCCCTAACCGTTTCAAAATGTTGCCCCCTCATGCCCCCCGTTTTGGAAGTGCCCCCCAATAAACCCCAAGGGGGGGGGCAGTGCACAGGTTTGGTTTACTGTGTGTCAAATTAAACCTTCAGCATACCACCCCTGCTCAGCGCTTGAATGTTTTTTTTTTGAAATATTTACATTTCAAAAAAGCGTAAATGTTCAAATTTTATCTTTTTAAACATTTTTTGAGATTCGCTTAATTTTGCAATAATTTTTTATAGCAAATAGTAGAAGTTATTATATAGTAAAATCAAAAATATATAATAAAGGAAAAATGAGACACTTAGAACAAACTGCTTGTAAAAAACGGTCCCATTTAAATGGGACCTGGTCCCATTTAAATGGGACCTTTGGATTTTGGTCCCATTTAAATGGGATCCCATTTAAATAAGTCCCATTTAAATGGGATCCCATTTAAATGGGATCCCATTTAAATAGGTCCCATTTAAATGGGACTTATTAAAATGGGATCCCATTTAAATGGGATCCCATTTAAATGGGACCTAATTAAATGGGATCCCATTTAAATGGGATCCCATTTAAATGGGACCTATTTAAATGGGATCCCATTTAAATGGGATCCCATTTAAATGGGATCCCATTTAAATAAGTCCCATTTAAATGGGACCTATTTAAATGGGATCCCATTTAAATGGGATCCCATTTAAATGGGACCAAAATCGAAAAGTCCCATTTAAATGGGACCAGGTCCCATTTAAATGGGACCAGGTCCCATTTAAATGGGACCTTTTTTTACAAGCAGTTTGTTCTAAGTGTCTCATTTTTCCTTTATTATATATTTTTGGTAAAATAATTAAAACATTCCTTACGTTTTAATTGGTCTCCACTTCCAAATTTGTGCAACTTTGTTTTGTAATTCTGGTAGGACCAAAATTACAAAACTGGTTGGTTGATTGGTTTGGCTGGACCTTCCTGTTAAGTTGTTAGTAAGATTAAAAATTTAAAGGTTAGGAGAAATAATTTTTAAAAACATTTTGTCGCACTTTGCGTTGCTCAGCCGTAAGTCAATCAAACCTGTGAACAGTCTGGAAATGCCCCCCTGCTTTATTGGAGGATTCCCCCCCATTTTATTGCCCCCACCCCTGCCTAAAAACGAAAAAGTACCCTAAAATTATGGCGCAATTTTTAAACTATAATGACGCCATCATTGCAAAATTTTTGCAGTTTTTAGCCTATTCCAATGCATTTTAAGCCATTTTAGAACTATTTTTACCTTATTTTCGCTTTTTTTGTCCTTTTTTCCCTTTTTCCTTCTTTTTTTCTCTCTTTTTTCTTTCTCCCCTGCTTGCCCCCCTGTTTTATTGCCCCCCGTTTCAAAACAGTTCCCCCCATGCCCCCCATTTTAGAATTATCCCCTCGGCCTTGGTTAAACCCCTGGGGGGGCAGTGCACAGGTCTGAGTGAATGCACCCATTGTTAGTTGTCAAATAAATAATGTGTGTAAATCGAAAATTTTAAAGTATAAAATTGTTTGTAAAATTTTCTTTGTTTTATGGACCTATTTTTATTTTTATTGAAATTAATAAGAAAACAGTGGAGATTTTTAGCATAAATAATACAATAAACACTCATAACAACATAATAAAAATTTTTTTAGCTCGTTTATAATGTTTAAGATTTGGACCACCCTGGACCCCCCTTTCCAAAATCCTGGCTACGTCCATGCTTCACAATACCAAAACAATTGACTCCTTGATTTTGTGTTAATTGCGTCATTTAAATTGCCAAAAAGCCAATAAAAATCATCAATTATGACGTATGACAAAAATATACATGGCGTAAGGTTAAGTTAAGTTAAGGAAGTATTTTTAAATTTTAACAAAAATTTATTTTGCTTTTCTTGGGGTTATTTCGACCATTTTTTATTATTTAAATCAAAATAAATTAAAAAAGCGTTAGAACTAACCTGCTTTCTTTTTTTTTTAATTTTTTTTTTTTTTTTTTTTTTTTTTTTTTTTTTTTTTTCATTTTAGAAAACTTCTTGCAAAACTTTTAAATTTAGAGCATTTTACATGACTTTCAAAAAAAATTCAATTTACAAAAAAATTGTGACAAAAGTAATATATGGCAATGGCATCACGCATTAATTATTAATGAAGTTAATACAAAAATAGAGTGAAGCTCCAGAGCTACGGGGGGTAGGGGGTTGGTTGTTCTGAAGCTTTTAAAAACTAAGCTTTGGGGAACAACCATAATTTTCAAAGGTTTTACTGTATATCTAAAAAAAACTTGCCATACCCTGGAGGGTCACCACCAGGCCAATTACTATAATAGGTACTAGACATAATACTAGGATGTCCTGTTTTGTATATTGTCGTTACTCTGACACACAGGGTAATAATCAGTATAAAATTAACGTGAAACTGACTCAATTTGTTTATATTATTTGTGTGTTAATGAATAAAAAAGAGTCACAGTTACAATTATTTTATGACGCTTTTAATTCATTCTGTCGTAGTAACAACAGTAAGTAATACTTACTGTCTCCTGACAGTATATACAATGAAAACCTTCAAGCAGCGATTATGTAACTATTTTAAGTATTGTAAAGCCAGCAAATTGAAATAATGCACACCCCGCAAAAACAGCTGATAGACATTCATTGTTGATTTTTGCTTTTACAGTGTAAAAGCAAAAATGTCACTCTAGAGCTTCAGTAGGGTGCTTCTTTGATTTTGTTGGGGCGTGGGGTTCAGGGGGGCAATGCCTCCCAGCCCAAATAAACTTGTGTCCCCCAAATGATATGAGATGAAGGGTGGGGGGCGCAGCCGCGGCCGCTCCCCTCCCCTAAAATCTGGAGAAACCGATATTTTTTATTGGGGGGATCCTTATGTGTTTTTTTTAGTTTTCAGAAAAAAGTTTTTTGGTTAAATATAAATTCAAAAACATTCCGATGCGTCATAAAAGCATTATAAAACCCAAAAAAACTCATTTTTTTCCGTTTTGCGGGAAGTGTACATTAATTATTTATATAAGCTTTCTTTAATTTTGATGGATTGTGCCACTCACACATAGCTAAGGCATATGACTTTGCCTTAGCTATTGACTGTTCATACTATATATATGTTAAAAATATCAATTCATGCATTTATTTATGCAATATAAGGTTGATAAAAGCTTTGCATTTTGGATTGGTTTCTAATTTACTTTTAGAATAGTGTGTTATAAAATATTTAATACAAATCTCAATACATTCTATAACCATATATTAATCAATAGAAAAATTTTTCCCGCTACGCATGAAGGTCTTTGTTAATTAAGATAATTTTGGATATTTATTATATAATATAATTTTCTTGCCAGATCAATCAAAATTGTATAAAAATGCAGTTATAAAAACAAAAATAAAAGTATGTTAAAGCAGTTTCATTTGAGTTCATTTTAAGCAGTTTTAAGTACATATTTCAAAATTTTCACCTCCGACGGCTGAGGACACCCCTTAGACCGTCCATCTTCCCATATGGAATCCTGGTTACGGCACTGAGACGGGCTTAAAATTTATGATATAAAAATACGTTAAAAAAATTTTTTTGAGCAAGTCAAAAATTTTTTTATTAGTTTACTACAACGACTATATAAAAAATAACCGTTAGGGATGTTTATTTAAACAGGAGTTGTATTGTAATCAAGACAAGTGATAGTCCATACTTGGTTTTTTACTGATAGTCTTTGATCCTTGTCTGTCACTGTAAACATTAGAATTAAAAAAATTTTTATTGCAATTTTTTTTCTAATTTTGGAGCATTCAAGTCCAAACTGTTTTTGTAAGCAAAAAATGTTTTCAGCTATGAATGCAATGTGAAGTTTGAGCTAACCGCTTTTAATTCATAGAGACTGTTAAATTATTAAATTTCAAAAATTTTCAATAGGGTTTCCAATAGCAATTTTTGGTCCTATTTTCAAAAAAGTTTTCTGGGGGGCTAACGCCCCTCAGCCCCCCCATAGTTGGGGGGCTTTACGGCCCTCAACCCACTCCCCCATATACCATTTTTTATTAACGATGTTTACTGTGCCCTCCCCCCTTCTTCACCTCAGCCCTCCTCCCTGCTCAGTCAATCCTGGTTACGCTTCTGGTGGGGGTGTACCTGACCTCCTAAATTTAGCGCAGGTGTCCCCAATTTTTTTTTTTTGAATATGCCTTAAATACCCCATTTTTGGCATTTTTAATATTGAGACCTCCAGATAGAAAGGTTGTCCAAGCAGGGTATGTTAAAATTTTAGAAGGGGTGTTAGCAGTTTTAATATTTTGAGAGCAGGTTATAATTAAAGCCCCCATCCTTCTGCACACATGTGCTCCAGAGCCATCTAGCTTCCAGAATAAAAACTATAAATCCCATCTTTTTGGTTTTTACGTTTTAATGAGAGGCGTCAAGAGTTCATGAAAATTATTGTTTCAGCGGAAGAAGACAGGAGGGAGGAGGAGGAGGAGGAGGCCAGCCTACCAGGGCCCTCCAGAAAAAGAACAAGAAGCCCCTCTCCCGATTTCAGCCGCAAACGCCGCTCAGTTTACATCAGCAGCAGCACGAGTAATAATTTCTTCATTTTAATTAATTTTTAGCAGCTAAATGCACACAAATACATGCATGCACGATGCATGCGCGCACACACACGCACGCACGCTAACACATATACATACATACATACACATGTGTATTTATTAGATAGATTGAAACTTAAATTTTTTGATGCACTTAAGGTTCAAAGGTACAAATATACAAACTTGACGCATATAGAAACTTGACGCACTTAACATTTTTATATAATCCATTTTCAGACCTGTGCACAGTCTGGAAATGCCCCCCCCCCCGGAATATTAGTAGCTGTGGCTGTGTCCCCACTAGAGATGCATTGAGCACCAGATTTTAATTGTGAGCTGAGCATTACTTAGTACTCACAATTAATTTAATTGTGAGCTTGAATATATTAATTTAGTACTCACAGTTAAATATATGTGAGTACCAATTAATATTGAGCATTTGTGAGCCTGGATAATTTTCAAAATATACTTTCAACCTGAGATTGGTCCATTTTGACAAGTGAGTCATCCCAAGCAATGGTGTCATCCTGAGCACTTTGACAAGTGATTGATCCCAAGAAATCTGTCATCCTGAGAAATGTGAGAACTGAGCCATCCCCAGCAATTGTCATCCTGAGCATTTTGACACCGAGTCGTCCCGAGAAATCTGTCATCCCAAGCTATTTGTGACATACTGAGTCACCTAAGTTATCTCTGTCACCCGTATCTTATTTAGGGGTATTCAGTCTTATTCTAGAATTGTTCTGTACCAGCATGGGTTTGACAACCAGCTCACCTTGGAGCAAGTTGTCATCTGGTTTCACATCTGAGTCATCCCAAGCATCTCAAGTAATCTGTCATCCCGAGCATTCTGACAACTGAGTCATCCCAATCAATCTGTCATCCTGAGCATTTTGACAACTGAGTCATCCCAAGCAATCTGTCATCCTGAGCATTTGACAACCGAGTCATCCCAAGCAATCTGTCATCCTGAGCATTTTGACAACTGAGTCATCCCAAGCAATCTGTCATCCTGAGCATTTTGACAACCGAGTCATCCCAAGCAATCTGTCATCCCGAGCATTTTGACAACCAAGTCTTCCCAAGCAATTTGTCATCCCAAGCATTTTGACAACCAGTCATCCCAAGCAATCTGTCATCCTGAGCATTTTTACAACTGAGTCATCCCAATCAATCTGTCATCCTGAGCATTTTGACAACTGAGTCATCGTGAGCAATCGGTCATCCCGAGCATTCTGACAACAACAAATAAAATTTGCATACGTCGTGATTGACCTCACATTTTGTCAAATCACAAAATCGTGATCATCAATCGATTCTTCATTGTCAGTAGCATTTATGTTCTAAATTTCAACATATATAGAGTTGATTTGGCCGAGTTATAATTGCTTTAAATAAAATTTGCAACACATAATAATACCGTTCTTCGCACAGTTTGTCAAATCACATTATCGTGATTATCAATTGATTCTTATTTGTTAGTTGTATGTATGTTTTGAATTTCAAATCATATAAATTTTATTTGGCCGAGTTATAATCGTTTTAAATAAAATTTGCATACGTCATAATCGACCCCACAAATTGTCAGATCACAAATTCGTGACTATTTATCGATTCTCCGTTGTCAGTTGTATTTATTTCCAAATTTTAATTATACTGAGATTTTCGGCCGAGTTAGTCAAAAATCAAAAAGTTCATAATGCGTTAAAAAAACTTGTCAATACTCACAGTAAGTATTGTCTAATATTCCTAGCTTTGTAAAAATTTTCAATCAAGGTTTAAAAATAAACAAAAATACTTTGGTTTTTTTATAAATTTTTGCACTAAACTTTGCCTATAAAAGATAATGCCCTATTTTTGGCCTTTTAAAATATTTTGACAAAAAATAATTACAACGATTGGTGCAAATATTTATTATTTTTTACATACTAATAAAATTTCCGCATAAATTCGTTGCTTCGTTCGCGAGTGAAATTTATAAATGTTTTCGATATGGTCTGAAGAAGCCAAAATATTAGATTTAAAGTAGAAATATGTTTTGTATTAAAGGAGTAGTCCATTCAGGGTGTTATAGATAGGCATCTGATTTGTGACAATGCTCCTTCAATGTTTTAATCTATATTCCACATCATTTTTGCGCAAAATGTTATTAAATTAAAAAAAAAAATTTAATAATATACTCAATTTCACCCTGTGAAGTTTAAATGGTAAAAATCAATAATTAAACATTTTTGTTTCATGTGACATGTTGTAAATGCTATAAAAACATCATAAAAATACCATTTTTATACTATAAAACTGTATAAAAATGCTATAAAAATTTTTTTGACTCATAAAAATACCATATTTTTATAAAAAATATTAGGAAAAGAATTATTCTAATTTTTTTACTCTATTTCTTATCGGATTTCTTTCTTACATAAAAAGCTATAATTCTCTATTTTAAAGCATATTTTTTTATTAAAAAAATAGTTTAAATTGCTGTAAAAATAAACATTTTATTCTAAATTTATTTTGACTAAAGTAAATTGATAAAAAAAACTATTAAAAGTGTCAGTCTGCAATATTACACATTTTACAAAACCCTTTTATATTTAAATTTTTTATACAAAAAATATATGACTTTTAGTGTTAGTATTGAAAAATTTTGTTATTTAAATCACTATAACTTTTTTGACTAAAAAATCGCAATAAAACTTGATAAATCAATAATATAAATAAAACTATCCTTGTTAAGGTTTAATACTAATTATTCAATAAAACATTCATAGTTGAAATATAATTGTTTACCTATTGTCATTTTTAGACGCCAAGAAGCCCTATTTTTTAATTAAAAACCTTAACTTTATATAAAATTCATATGTTAGTAAAACCTAGTTTTTCGCAGTGTTTTTTCGCAGGGCTTGTCTTGGCCTTGTATAATCTTAAATTAAAAATTTTTCCCCGGGGAGTACTTAGCCCTTTGAAATCGTCGTGAAAAGACCCAATGGTACTGTTCTGCCCCTTTATTTAATTTAGCGGATCTATCTATCAATAGCCCCGATTCTGGGGACTATTGTCAGTCACCTCTGTGCTCAGGCCATCTGATTCTCTAAAAATCCATGCTATACGTAAGCATATTTTAAAAATTGGCCAGGCTCAAATGCCCAATACAAATTGATCCTCACATATATTTAATTGTGAGTACTCAAGCTCAAGCTCACAATTAATTTTTTTGTGAGTACTAAATAAAGCTCAGCTCACAATTAAAATATGGTGCTCAATGCATCCCTAGT